>CAEGAE010002049.1:0-81219 GCA_903067095.1 Girardinus metallicus
TGTTTAGTAACTCTAAATATTTTCTCCCCCATGTATGTGTGTATATATATATATATATATATATATATATATATATATATATATAGAGAGAGAGAGAGAGAGAGAGAAAGATATGTATTGCTTTACAGTTTTTATTTTCTCATATTGCTATGTTAATCACACAACTTCTTACATTTTCATACAGAGCTTCAATGGTCTCCAAATCCACCACAGAGTTGTCCACATTAAGAACAGCTGGTGAAGACAGAGAAGGACATTAATTTTAAGCAATCTCTCTTATAAATGGGTACAATCTTGGCTCACATGTGCTGCCTTTTGAGTACTGACAGTGAAGAAAAAGACAAATAATCTGATGATAGGTCTGTAATGCTGTTGAAAGTTAGATTAAACATCATTAAATTTGGATAAACACAATGAAAGAACCCGTATATGTGTCTGGGAAAAAAAAAAAAAACTTGAAAAAGGATAAAAAGGGGTATTTAACTGAAACCAGAATGCTACTTGTTCTTTTTTTTCCCCTTAAATGCATAATTTAATAGATGAATTATACAACTGGAATCTTATGTGGTTTACAGAGACCACAGATGGTGGGCCAGGACTGAAGAACTGCTCTACTTTCCTTGACCACTGCTGGCAAATGAGTGGAAGAAGACCCTGGGTATGCATCTAAAAAAAAGAAGCTTGAAAACTGTTTGACCTTTGTACTCGTAGGCATAGCCAGCACAGCTAGAAGCTAACTAATGATTATAAATGGGGGCAGAAAAGGGTCAGCTAAGAAACAAGCATCCAACTGAGTGTGTCCAACTTTGTCTACATGCTTTTATTCTGGACCTAAAAGTCAAAAGTGGAACAACAGAATAAGGGAAAGTTATGTTACACCGACTCTGGAAGTTGTCCCCAGCTTGTGATAGAGAAGATCAACATAATATGAACAAATGCTCCACTGATAGTCATTGACTGATAGTAATGGTCATTGAGGGCTTCTATTTGAAATTAGTTAAAAAAAAAATTATGTGGATTGTATAGTGACTTGTAATTTTTTTCCAGTTAGTCATGTTAGCACCACAATTTGTTTTACTGGAATTTTTATGTGACGGACCAAACCAAAGTAGTGAACAATTGTTAAGTGCAGGGAAAAATTGTATAACAATCTTCATTTCAAAACAAAGTTTTACTAATTTGTATTCATCTCCTTTTACTGATACCTCTAACTAAAATCCATATCAGCAAATATTCTTCAGAAATCCTGTGAAGGCAAGTAGTGAATATAAAAACATGTGAAAGACGGTGTTCTAATCAGAATGAACCAAAATTAAACTTTTCGGCCTACATCCAAAATGCTATATGTGGTGAAAACTTAATGGTGCACATCATTCCATCCTATTAATAAAAGGTAATTTTGGCTGCATGATGCTGTTGGATGCTTGTCTTTAACAAGTATAGAGAAACTAGTCAAATTTTATGGCAAGATGGATGGAGTCAAACACAAGGCGATCCTGGAAATTAAACCCACTAAAGACTTTATTGAATTTGAACCTGTGGTAGAAGTCCCCCCCTAAATCAGAATGATGATACTAAACATACAGTCAGAGCTATAATAAAATGGTTTAGATCAAAGCACGTGTTACATTGGCCTAGTCAAAGGCCAGACTTAAGTCAAATTGCCTTTTGATGTTCACAGAAACTCCCAATGCAACCTCACATTTCAGTCTCTGGAAAGCTGGTAGAGACAAACCCCAATGACTTGCACCTCTAATTACTGTGTAAGTGCTGACTCAGGGGATGATTACAAATGCAAGTCACTTTTTAGATTATTTGGCCATGTCTAAGGGTGCTTAAAGTCACCAGGCTCCAATAAACTGAGACTTAATTACTAGCAATTAAGTTTATACCATCCAAACAAAAATGTTATTTTCTGAAGAACTCCAGTTTTCTTTTTCACATAATATGGAGGAATTGGCCATTAAAAGATGAATAATTGCTTTTGCTTCTCAACCTAAGATGCCTGACATTCCCAAAATCTAAGTTTCCAAGGATAGACATACACTAAATGCAATAGTGGCAATTTTTTTTTCCTACTTCCAGCCGCATTGTCCTCATCTCTGCAGTCACTCACTAAACTTAAGCTAACAAGCTAACACTTCACACTCTGGTTTGCAGCTGGTCTGCAGCAGAGAAGCTGTCAATGTGGTCCCACACACTGGATCAGAGAAAACGCTGGAGGTCCATTTCCTACATCTTATTAGAGTGGATTATTCAGTCCCTCAGCCATGCAGCCGTCAATCACACACCAAAGGGGGGCCTGCTCCAGTGTGCACAGGAGCACTCTGATCCGAGGGGAGCCGGATATCTCTCCACAGCGACAGATCAAAGCCGGCCTGCCAACGGCCTCACACCCTCTCCTTCCACTTTTCACTCCTGCATGCGTATGTTTTTGTGTGCGTGCGGTGAGGTGCGGTGTGGGGGAGAGCCTCCCCTTGCCCTTGAACCATGGTGGCCCTTGAGGTGCCCCCTCACACCTCCCCAAGTAATTTCAACTAGTGCCTAAGACCCCCTCCTTTCTCTTAACCACTGTGTTGCCTTTCCCTCTTACTCCCTTGTAGTTGTAATTGCATTATATGTACCATGTCCTTTTAATTTGGCAACAAAGAGGAGGCAGGCTGCCTTTAGAAGTGCCTTTTAAGGCACTATCCTTAATTATCAAATTCAAATTGTCCATTTCACATTCACCTCCCATTAAGGCACAAGGAAGCTGCCTCATGCTGGGTGGGAATGAACATTTTCTACCCAACGACACTGCAGAAGGGAAAAGTGACTGAGAGGGGAAAGGAAACAAAAATCTAAACAAGATGGTTGCAGTAGTGTATGTGCTGTTTGCCTTGTGTCTGAGGCAGTTTTATGTGGTAGCACAGTGTCTGCAAACTGTAGAAGGTGGTTTTGTACATGCTTAGATCATTAGTGGGGTGTCAGTCCCATTAGGGTTGTGGAAACCGTCACTGGCTACAATAAACAGATCTGCTGGCCGCATGCTCAGACTAGCAGGCGGCAGGAACTCTCCGCCACAGTCCCAGGACACGACTGATTCCTGGCCCATCTACAATGTCCCCAACACACACAATATGTGTTTACACTCACACACACATATCCTACATTTTCCACAGATCAACCGAGCCTACAATCAATCTGTACAGTTTTTTAAATGAAGTTGAGGGCAATTTGATTTTAACCAGTGCAGGAGAGCTTTCATCCCACTATAACCATTTTTCGTTTAGACAAATCACAGCTTTTTCTTTTTCTTCTTTTCCCACTGCGGTAACTGGAAAAATCAGCCAAGCTCCACTTAAGTCACAAATTAATCTGAAAGAAGTGTCTCAAGTTACAAATTAGCTGCTGTCAAGAGAGAGGAATTTATCCTCTACTGAAGGGTTCCCAGTATCTCATCTCCAAAAATAACTCTGTCTGCATTTCATCAGGAGTCATCCTCAGTTTATCGTTTAATAGGAAACTAAATTTGGCTTGTAACGGCTGAGTCTAAATCAAAGAGGTTCTTCCTTGAATGAAATCAGGGCTGTACTGGAAATGAGAAACTAAAAATGTTGAACATATGGAGAGAGAATTGCTCACCTTGCTGAATGTCCTTCATTTCCAGATGGAGGCTCGATATGAGGATGCCAACTGCTTGAGAACGCTTCCCATCCAGCAGCTTAATGATCTAGACAAACAGAATGTTGTTAACACTGTTGTACTCTTAACTTTGGTGTGAAGCATATGTTAGGAAAGCAAACTTACAGTTCCAAACAAGTTGCTTAATTAATTTCTTCACATTGATATTTAGTTCTACTGTACATTCACAAAGAAGAAACTGAGACAAAAGCTAAAACTCATCTAAAGAAAATTATGAATGTTGAATATGTGTCCACGTGTCATTTAAAAACGTATGATGATGTTCAGAATTGTATGACCGAAACTCAACTAAAACTAAGAAGGAAGAATGTACCAAGATATCGGCCAACTGTGTTAACTGCACTAATATAATTTTTAATTGTTGACCACACATTCCAGGAAAGCTATTGAAAGCTATCCTAATAAAATCTTGCATTACTGCTCTTAAAGAGAAACAGTTTACTTCAATCAGCACTGGCTGGCCAAAGCTTTACAAAAACTGGAACTTAGCGAAATATTTCTGATCGCTGTATCTCTACTAAGCACCCAGTAACTCATCTGTAACAGACCCCAACAACCGAACTTGGCAAACAGGGCTCATTTAGCACATCATAATGATACAAAAAACAGAACTAATTCTATCACAGAAAACTCACATTTGTTCAGAAGGAAAAAAAAAAAATTCTCAGTCTCAAGTTTACCTAGGAACACATGTAAGGTTTTATCAAACAATATCAAGTGGCAGTGAAAGTACAAAGGGAAAAGTGGCACCATAAAAGGACAGTTTAGAAGAGAAGCAGGGCTTTTATAACAAACTATAAATTCACAGGATTTTTATTTGTGCCTACAGATGGTCACAATTACTAATGACTGAATTAGCCGTAAAGGCAGAGAATGTTTTGGCAAGGTAAAGCCCTGCTCTAAAAGTTAATGTTTCAGGCTTCTTCATTAGGTATTATGGCGTTGTCGGCTACTGGGCCGTCCTGTAGGAGCTGCAGAACAGAAGCCTTAGAAGTGGGTATTGCATTACAGGGCGTTAGTGGGTGCCATGCTGCTTCCAGCTCTGTTACCTGGATCACCAGGGATCTCCCACACTGTTCAAGCTGGAACGACTGACTACTAAGCCTTCGCAAGACCTCTAATTAACCACTTTGGACAGGCAACTACTAAAACCAGATAAGAACTTCAATGAGTAAAGACAACTGATGCTGGATGTTTACTTATTGAGGAAGCGAGAGCCAGACGATGCTGATGTTGAGACAGGTAGACAGCAAGAGCTAATGGCTCCCTCCTGTGGACAAAAAAAGGACTGAAAAATGTCCTTCATCCTGGATTTTACAGAATGAAAGCGAGCAGCCTAAAAAAAAAAAAAAAAAAAGCTGATAAATGGAGACACTGTGGAGTTTGAGGCGAAGCAGGTGCTTTATGTTCATACAGATTCAGAGGAAAACAGACAGTTTACACTAGTTAAGCAACCAGACTGACTAACTACCCGAATTTATGATTAGAAGGGGGATACGTTATATTAACTAGAGCAACATTTCCCATCAGGATCCTCCTCCCTCTGACAGCAGTGGTAATCTTACGCCCACTCTCTCACGTCATAGCCCACACTTCAAATATGTTTTTAATAAACGTAAAATGATTGCTCATAAATTATAAAACGGGCTAAAGCAGCTGTTTGTTTAAGGAGCTCAACCACATATAAACCTGATACAGCTTTGATTTATGTGTGTATAGGACAGTGTGTTTACTGACACGCAGAAAAACCCAAAAGCAAGTTCAGCTTGGATAGTTTTTTTTCATCTTTATCCATCTCTCCCGAATTCCTCATCCTTAAAGAATGCACAGACATGCCTTTTGCGGCCCATCTTTCAAATAGGTGCCCGGTTTTTATTTTTCTTCCACTGAGGAAGCCATGTGCGTGCAATTATACCCCAGGTCCAGTCCAGTGCGGTCCAGTCTGTTCTGGCGGGAGAGGTCTCCTCCATGTCACTCCCTCTGGCTTTGATATGCTAATTAACAGAGGGCGAATGGCTCCAGAGTAAACAACAGCTTTGATTTTTTTCTTCTTTTTTTAAATGGCACATATGATACACATTAACTCACACACGTAAGCATCGGCCGTATCCCCTGTTTTCAACTTTTTGGCATGTGCAGTTGTTGGGAATTGGGGAAGTAGCTCATATGCATAATGCACACTCACATTCCGATCCCCAACCACTCATCGCCTCTCGCTGTTTCAGAGCCCCGGGCTGCGGCGTTTGCATGATCTGGCAACACTTTCTGATCAACTGCACAATAGTTTGTGAGGAAGTGCTGTCATCACGCACACGAACCCAAATACCTGCACTAAAACATTTGCTGGTTAATGCATATTCAAAAAAACGATGCAGGAAACTGGCATAAAGGTGATCCAAAGCTCCTTTTGGACTCAAACACAGAATTACTGGCAGCATTAGACATCTAAGTGTGTGCAGACGCAGACAAGAGGCAGGTAGTCTGTGTGTGAGTTGACTGGTATCGGTAGTCATTCAGAGGGATGTGGTTCACTGTCTGGTCAGATTCTGCAGATTCTACCGTCCACAGTACTGCTGCTGAAAGATGGATTAACCATTTGAGACACAGTACAAGAAAAGGACTGATACAGTTTGGAATTTTTTTTCTTTTTAGGTTTTATTGGCACAATAGAATAAAAAGGTTATAGCAGCAATATTATCTCTTAAAGTGTCTGTTGTTGAATCAGCAAACTTTGATGAATGTAAATGGTAAAATGTTATTTGAGTTATTTACCATTTCAATAATTGAAATAAATTTTAACTGTTACAATTTTTGGAGGTGATTTGACATGAGTTTGTGATCAACTAGTTTCTACATGAAACCTTTACAAAAATATATAGTGCACTCCCTACTATAATTAGCATCACTGGTGTAGTTTCAATAAATAAATTTTTATTGCCTTAGTATAATCTCACACATCAAAACTTTCTGACTTATATTGGAAGTTTGTCTTTTTAATTTTGAAGAGTGGCTAAAGGAAATGGGCCCGTCTTTAATGCCATTATTTTTAAAGAAAAATTGGATTTTACGAGTTACTGAGACATTTCCGGACACAGATTAACTTAAAAAGTAACTTAAAAAGTATTAAAATATAGCACGTATTGCCAGCCTTGTCAAGTATAAAACTTATTGATTTAATAAAAATATTTTTCCCCTCCTGAATACAAAGGTTGGATTTTAACCTTGTTTTACACAAACTGTTCTTTCTGACACTGTGTGAAGTTGCTTCTGCTGCTAAATTATATTTTCAGTACTTGGTCAAAGCAGAAAGTCTTGGGAAAAAAGTAAGTAATAGCTCTTATGTTTTCCTAAGGAAAAGATAAATTAAAATAAAAAATAAAAGAAATTAAAATATCCATTGAAAGGTGAGATTGAAAAACTGTAGATCAGATATCTGTCATAAAACTCTGGACAGAGCATGTTTTTCTTTTTCATTGTGCTCTTTAGCTGTAGAAAAATTAATCTATTAAATATTAAAGCAATTTCATAGATTTGTTTGATCTCTAGAGCTAATAAATAAGGATGATATAATTTGCATAGAAAGATGTCAAAATAATAAATAAATAAATAAATTTATAAATAATAATATTCCCAGCACAAGAAATATGTATAGCCAAAAGACTCTGCCATCCTGTAAAGTCTAGATTTCTTGTGTCTTTCCATAAACCATAAACTTTGATTTTTTTTACCTCATTACCTGTAGTGTTTACCTCTGGTATAGTCACTTTCAGCTCAGATGCAGCTAGATTTTAGTCTCACTGTCGTCAACTCCCCCTCGATCCCTCAATGTTCCCAAGCTGAACTTTTTGGAAGCTGTCATCATCATCAGTATAAACTTGCAGAGTATCAAAGATCAAGTAAACAAGTCTCTATTACTATGACGAGCTTTCCAGTAAGCTGAACTTCCAACTATGCCTTCATGGATTCTGTTTTCATCTTTAATCCTAAACTTGGACTACAATCACAGACACAGAGATTACTTTTAAAATCTAAAATGTAAAACAGGTTTACGAAATAAAATGTTTAAACACGGATAACCTGGCCAGTGTGCCGCAAAAGTTCTTTTCAACAATAAACAAAGCTGGGGTTTATTATTGAACGATATAAATTGGTATCAACAGTTTCCATAAAAGTGGTTATAACTCCACTAAGCTGACGTAAGACAGGAGAGGAGACAGTTGTCTGAGTTGGATCAAATGTTGGACAGTTTGAGTGACCAGACTGGATGGAGAGACACACACAAACACACACATTGGCTGGAGCAAAGTGGAGCCTTCACAAATTGATCAGAATAGGGGATGTGTATGGATTTAGAGGGCCAGTCTGGGTCAGCAACTGATTTTTAACTGCTTGGACGCCAACAGAGAGGACCATATGGCAGAAAGGACGCTGACACAGAGCTGGCTCTAGGAGTAGTGCAGAGTTGCATCATTGGACAAGACACCAAGATCAAGGATCGATCCAGCAAACATACATCTCTCTTGGTTTTCTTGACTTACTATGCTTTCGCTTAAGGTTACACAAGTGGAATTAGAATAAGAAAACTCGTCTCTACTGCCGTCATGCGCATCATGAGACAGTTTTCAGACAAAAACTGCCTCCAAACTAATGAACTGCAACTTTGCAAAAAAACATTCTTAAACTTTTCCACATTCTTTCATTCCACAGTCATATGATGCAATATTTTATGTGAACAATCAAAACAAAGAATAGGTGTGAATAGGAAAAAGGAAACATTTTCATGGTTTTCAAATGTTTTTACAATTAAAAATCTGAAAAGCTTAGCATGCAATTGGATCACCCTATTTTACTCTAAAATATCTAAAACCCCAATGTCACTTTCAGAGGTCACGTAATGAATTATAGTCAAACTGGAAAACATGGCCTATCATCTAAACCAACTGAGGTTATTTTTCAAGAATATTAACTGCAATGTCAGAATGGCCCAGTCAAAGTCAGCCTACATCTAACTGAGAATCTGTGGCAATAATTCACTCGCTATGATCGTAAGCATAAATGTCAGTTTCGAGATGTACAAAGGAGGCTACAGGCTGAAACGAGAAAAAATATGACAAAATATTTTTGAAAGGCACAAAACGTTACAGGCCTTAATAATAACAGACGAAACAAGAGCACAGGAGTTGTGGAACAGAACGTACCTTCTTGGCTTTGGTTTTCTTTTCATAGGTGTCTGACAAGGGCTTCTTCTTCTGCTTGACTGTGGTCTTGGAGAAAAGATCCTCAAACTCATAAGTGTTGACGATGTCAGGCTCTTTTAGAGAACCCCAGAGTGTGTTGTTGCTATTTTTTAAAACAAATAAGACATCAAAACTCAAGTTACAAGGTGCAAAACATTTAAACACAGCAGCTGTGACGGCAGGCAGGCAAAAAGGTTACTCGAGTTTAACAAAATTGTGGAAACTCATTTAATGTTTATTTGACCTGTTTTCCATTTTCCATTTCGCAGGCCGACAAAAACTTGGCAGGAGTTCCTGCGATCTCCACTTTCAAAAGAGATGTTTATGAGCTAGGTGATAAAAATAACAAACGTTTCAGGCACACTTGTTTCTGTATTATGGGATCGTTTCTCACAAGGACAAAAAAAATTGAGAGAAAAACTTTCTGTTTTTGGAAGTTGCTGAGTTACAAGGAAAGGAAAGAAACAAACAGACAGAAACAAAAGGTGGTTAAAGTCAAGAAGATGTTCAGTGTGTTGTTCTTGCAAACACATCTTTGCTCGCATCTGGCTTTGCTTTTCTCCACAAAGTCTGACATCAACAGCCCAATCAACAGCTTTGAAATTAAATGAGCCTATTCTAAACAAAGAGCTTGGAATGTTGATGCTCATAATTTTCTATCTTCTCACACATTGCTGTTCTTCTTAAAGGTCATTATGGCTCATCTGTCAAGTCATATTTAGAGAGTGAAAGTAAATCTGGAAACAAGGCATTAACACAAGGGTTATCCAAGTTTAAACTGCAAAAAAAAAAAAAGAAAAAACAAGTATCTGTTGGTTTCTTGGAGTAAAAAGAAAAATCTTATGAAAGTGTTTCTGTTCAGAACATGATGTTACTGTGCTGGTTTTGTTCTCCATTCTGAACTTGCATAAACAAAGGACCTGTTAACTGTGAAGTAGAGTAGACTAATAAAGACAACTGCATCCAAGTCCCAACCAAGGAGTAGACACTCCTGTTAAAATTCCAGGTTTTAGAGACATTACTTTTTGCATTTTGTGATCAATGTCCTAGATAATGTAACTACAAGCTTATTAGGGGACAGATAAACAACAACAAAAAAAAATAAACAGCTAGTGAAGCAGGTGGTGACAAAGTGTTCAGAATTTTAAACTGATATACTGGTGAAACACTAAGTTTTAATTTTAGCATTCAACATTCTTTAGTAAGAAAAAGTATCATGCATTACTTATTTGCTCTAATTATTCTGCAAATTCAGGCAGTGAAGGCATCTCTTGTTCACATCCTATAGGTGAAACCAAAAGGTCTGGACTAACTTCCAAAACCTCCATTTTATTCTGCTAAAGTCATTGCTTTGTTGATTTTGATTTATGTTTGGCCTCACTGTGATGCTGAAAAGCTAAATCCCTCTTCCGCTTTATCTTTCTAAAGCTTTTGAGCCAAAGCCGATCATTTTCTCCACATAAGTTAATATAACTTCCTAGTTTCGTCAACATAAAATAATTCCTAGAGCATTATGACGCCTCTGCCATGTTTCACAGTTGGCATGGCGTTCTGATTTTTTATGTTGCACAGTGGTGTTTCTGTCAAATAGAGTCAAGTAATTTCAAGTTTGCTTCCTTCAAAATATAGCGCATTCTTCCACAAGGTTATTGGAAGTTTTACACAGGCCTGGAAGTTTTCTTTGGAAGAAACACTTCTGTCTTGGAACTCTATTCCTTAGTCCAAACAAACGGGGAATTTAGGAGATGTAGAACACTACCAGTCCTTCTTTGAACGTCCTACAGCTCCTGCAGTTTCTGTCGGCCACTTGGCAGCCACCGTGAACAGCGTCTCCCTTGAGTTTTAAACCATTTGGGAAAATTGTCCTTTCTGTAATTATTGATGAATGTTTAAACTGTGCCATCGTAAGTATAATAATACAATATAGTATGCAATGTTTCTTTTTTTTACATTTAAAAGTTATTTTACTTCGTCTGTGAAGCTTGTTGCTGATTGCAAGAAATTAGATCAAAAATAAAAATCAAGATAAAAAAGGTACAGTAAAAAAAAAAAAAAGTTCAATAGTATGTCAAAAAAATCTTTGTACGTTTTCCAATTACCAATGGAATGGCCTTATTCTTACAGCACTGCAGTCTTCCTTTCAATAGCTGAACATCTTTTGCGTCTTTCCAAATGTATTTTTAAGGATCCATCTCTATCAATGAGCTCCAAAATTAAAAATGGTTTTATGGCAAAGACATCCCAGTGAGCAAAGATGATTTAAATACTAAAATTGGACTATTTCTGATTCATTAGCCTTCTTGAGGTATAAACTCAAGAAGAACCAATGCTTAAAGTGAATCAAAGGGTGTTTCTACCAATTAGGGTGAGCATCCTTAGAAAAGCAGATTGCAGCAGTTTTCATTTCCATCATGGGTACATTTTCTTCTTTCTCAGCTGAATTGTACAAAAAGTGTGTCAATTTAAAATGTAAACAAAGCTTTGCTTATGTTTCTAACAAGAAAGGTCTGTCGTGCAAACTGCCAACTGTTTAGACGTTGTTTCTTCCTTATACCGAAGACCCTCATACCATTAACTGACCTAATCCAGCTGTAGTTAAACACCTGACCCATTTAATGCTCCTTAACTTGTCTTTTTACAGTTTGATTTATAGCCCACATGAAGCTGTTGTTGGGCAACAAGCAGCCCTCTGACACAGCTGAGGACCTGCGAGAGAACCACAGTTCAACTTTCCCCCACTAATCCAACCGTGGAAATACAAGGCCATAAACCTTGAAGACTGGAACTCTCAGGCAACAATCACAGTGACTGCAAATGGTCTGAACGACCCAATTAACTGTTACTGAATATCTCAACAGAACCCTTAAATGCAGGAGCGTGGAGGAACAACTATATCTCTGAATGCTTAGGCCCTTTTTATGTAACCCATTAAAACTGAATATCTGAACCACCCTGCGCAGGACAAAGCTGATATTTGCAATCAAATCTGGTGTTGCCTAGTGTCTTGCAAAGTCATTAATACATCTGAAACATTTTCTCCAATGCACATCATTTTGAGGTAGACCATGGTACAAATCAATCGAGGGTTATATGAATTAGTTTTCAGACCCCATTATTCAAGACTCTGTAAAACCACCTTCATGACTCAACCAGCTTTGAAGAGCTTACGATTGGCTAGAGAGCATCCGTGAACCTCAACTTTCAGGTCTTGCCACAGGTACTCATTTGGATTTAGGTCTGAACCATGCTAAAACATGAATGTTCTGTGATTACAAACGCTCCTTTGTAGCTCTACCATCCTGATTGATGGTGGACCTCTGGTCTAAAGTCTGCTGGAATTTGTTTACCAATTACATAACTTTAGAAAGATTCTTATTTAAGGGTATTTGAGTAAAGAGGACTGCACACATATGCAGCCCATTTTCCTTCTACTTTACAGCTATGCACTATTTGTCTTTGGTCAGTCATTCAAAGTCATCACATACACTGAGGTTGTAATTTGACCAAATGAGGGAAAAGTTCAAGGATGAAATGAGTGCTTATACAGGGCACTGTACAACATGGTGTGTTTAGGTTGCTTCTTTTGTTTCGCTTTTGAATACATTTGTAAAAAAAAAAAAAAGAAGAAGTTAGTAAATTTACATACGTGTTTTCCTGTATTTGAATCCTGGTCCAATACAGAGGCTTCATGGGACAGGCAGGCTCAATAGCAGGTTTCCTCGGGGCAGCCTCAACTTTCATGCCAAACCCCCCCATTGAGGGAGGAGGTGGAGGTCCGCAGCCTGGAGGAGGTGGAGGAGGAGGTGGACCACCTCCAGGTATGCCAGGAGGGGGAGGCGGAGGGGGCGGTGGACCACACCCTGGAGGAGGAGGTGGTGGAGGCGGTGGAGGTGGCCCTCCAGTGTGGCCTGGCAAGGGGAGAGGAGGTGGTGGTGGTATTGGCAAGCCTGGAAGAGGCGGTGGAGGAGGTGGAGGTGGTGGTCCTGAAAGGCTCTGTGGCAGAGCTGGAGGGGGAAGAGGAGGTGGAGGTCCAGAAGGTTCAGGTCCTGCTTCGGCTTTGACATTTAGTCCAATTGAGTCCAAGTTGAGTTTTTTACGCAGGTGCTGGTTAGGGCTTTGAGCGGGCCCTCCTCCATCCCCCTCCGGGCTCTTAATGAAGGTCTCCCTGTCGGTCTGGATACCCACAGTGCGACTGGTCTTAGGAGTCAAATCTTCTGAGGTGGATATAGTCACATCGCAGACAGGACTATAATCCTGGCCTGCACTGTGCGTCTTTTCCTTCCGTAGCTTAGCAAGGGCTCCCTCCAGCTGTGATATTGAGACAGCATGCTCACCTCGAAGTTGGAAGATTTTAAGCTCAAAGTCGGACTGTAAACGCAGAAAGCCAGGCATAAAACAATTACAGAGTGGTCCAAACTGCAGTCATCATGTAATAAAACTGTATCAAGGAGCAGACAGTGTTTTTATTGGACAGAACTCAGACTACAGTGTATAATTACTCCAAAAAGAGCCCTTGAAAAGATTAGTCTTTGACTGAACAATAACAATGATGTAATTGTAAACTTTCCCCAGCTAAATGTTTTTTCTGTTCTTACAACAACTTCTGAGTCAAGACAAATCTAGCAACTCCAGTTTTTCATTTTGCATTTCAAACAATGAAAGGCATACCAGCTACACCACAGCAATGATTTCAAAGAAAAAAGGTTTGGTAGTAAATTTCAACATGTTCTTTATTAACTCTTGTCACCTTAGAATTAATGTGTTCACACCCTCTTTTGTGAGTTCACAGAACTATACACCTTTTTACAAAAGCTTTAATTCTAAGAAAAAAAAAAAAAAAAAAAAAAAAAACCTTGCCAATAAAATAAAGCCTTCCAGCAAACTGATGAATAAACCGAATGCAAGGTCTAACTTTTTGGGGCAGTATCTCTGAAAGCAATTTATTAATGAAACTAATTAAGAAAGATGGCAGAACCTCATTTAAGTTGGCAAAATGGGAACACAGTGTTCAGGTGTTTCCATTTTACATCCCTAAACACTTGTCTAATTATTTCTAACATTTTTAAGGGGATTTAGAGAAAACTGTGTAACCAGAAAGAATAGAAAACTCCATAAAAGATCAATGACTCCATGGTAATAAATGACCCATCTTTGTACATAAAATGGCCTGGGTTCTAATAAAGGATTTACCTATTTTTTTTTTTTTGTTTTAATTGTAACTTTATTTTCAGTCAATATATAAAAACAAAAACATAAATAAAAAAAAAATAAAAAAACAATTTTACTTTATTTGACTTATTGTTTTAGTAGGATAATCCCATTGGAATTTACCATCGCTTTTTGCAAGGACCAAGACTGCCAACAATAAAGTTTCTCCAAAACAGACATGCATCTGAATTTAGTCTTAAGTTTAAAATATCTTGATGGGTGAATTATTGATTATTTGATCACTCATTAAAAAGTCTTTGAAGACACTTGGAGAAAACTTAATTTCCAAGACCTAAATATACCTAAATATATTTTTTATGGACTGCAGAATGTATTAACATTCTATGCTCCCTTAACGCCATCTTGTGGTCAAAGTGATAAGCTGCAAGAAATCTGCAGCAAACTAACTCTTCTGTTCATAATAAAATTGGTGTTTAGTTGTGTGTTGTATATGCAACTTAATCTTGATAATTTAGGCTTACAGCCAATAAAAACAAAATTGTAAATATAATACTTCTATATTAGTCTTTTATAAATGAATATTACACAAAACCAATATGAACCATTATGAACTGTTGCTCCGTGTCTTCTTTTTAGATGAAACCAGATTTTACTTGGAATTCAAGATGCCAGAGTGGAGAGGCAAAAGTGGTTTTCGGGCCAGTGAGAAGTTTCTGCAGTCTTTTGGATTTGGAGTGCCATGTCATCTGCCAGTGATTACCTAATGTGTGTTTTCTGTTTTTAAGGTTTTATTGGGTCTAGTGGCCTTTATTCAAGAGTGGTCAGGCAGGAAAGTGAATAATGAGAGAGAAGGGAGACATGCGGAAAAGGTCATCAGCCCGGTACTCGAACCTGTGACAGCTGCCTCAAGAGCTAAGGCCTCCATACATAGGTTGTGCTTTACCCTTGTGCCACCACAGCAACCCCTACTGTGTGTTTTCAAGTCCACAGTCAATGCAGTCATCTATTAGAAAATCCTGCAGCACTTCCTGTGTCCTTCTGCTGACAACCTTCATGGACTTTGCATCTTCTCACACTGCCAAGTCTAACAGTACTAGGTTAAATATCCATGGTATCACTGTACTTGATTGGTGACCTGACCTAAATACAATGAAAGGACTAACACTAGACCCAACAGCAGAGGAGCAGAAGACTGCTATCAAAGCAACTTGGTCTTCCCAACACCTTAACACTGCAACACTAATGCAGTAAGTGATGTAAAGAAACAACTAAGTATTGACTGCACATACTGTGCAGTACATAGACATTTCTGTTGTAATCCATACTCATCAACATAAACAGAAATACCTGACAACTTTTATCACTGTGCGTAATGTATCTTTATAAATTATGCATTTTGCTGTCTGAATTTTAAAACTGACACTGTATCTGCACTCAAAACTTTCTGTGGTTCTTGATAGATTTTTTTGTGCACATCAGTAACTATGTCAACTTACATGCATCCTCTCCAGATCTTCCTTACACTCTCTTTTCAGCTGCAAGAGAGCAGCCTGGTGCTCTAAAATCAGACAAGAACAAAAAAAAAAAAGATAAAATAAAAAGCACATTCTGGTGGCCACATCTATGCAAAGGGAGTCTGTTTGATGTTTCTAATCATGACTACTACCAATCATTTTTCCTTTTGGTTTCATTACAGATACAAAAAAAATGGTTATTGTTGTGTTAACAAATTGTATGGTAATGTATTAAGACACCACACCACAGGGGTGACATCCAATTAAGGCAAAACAGACAACAGATGGGTATATCACTGTCAGCATAGAGATTTAAACAATTCAACCAGCCAGCTGTAAAGAATACTTTACAGCTGGCTGGTTGTATTCATATATTCATGTTTTGCTTCATGAATACACAAAGCAAAACATTTATGGTTTCTCAAAAAGCTGAGAACTCAGATTTTCTGCGTTATCAGCTGGAAATTGTTTTCCGACATTCCCAGAAGTCATAATTAGACCGTGGAAAATTAGATTCAAATAGTGCTGCAGAATACCTATTTGTGAACATGTTCCTCTTATGTTTGAATGGATGGAATGGAAAGAAATACATTACGTATCAAATATATACAAGCAATCTAAAAATCCTGATTTGTAACATCTTACAAAGAAGTTCATTCTCTTCACGTATATATTCTATGAAGCAGCATATGACAATGGGTCAATGATCATATCTATATATTAGTATTTATCTGCACAATTACGTGGTGTATAAAAGTTGCAGTGAGGAAGCAAATAATTGATGATTAATAAATAACTATGCTCAAGTGCTATTTTTATCTAAATGGAGCAGTCTCGATTTAAAACTTTCTTATAAACAAGCTGGAAAACAGACTGCAACTACACTACATCACATTAGTTCTATTCTTCTGAAATATCAGCACCACAGAGAACACCGAGCAGCAATTGGGCCACTGTGGTCTGTTTCAAATCAACCAATGCTCATAGTCTAAAAGCAAATCTGTGTAATTGAATCTGCAGTGTGTGCTTTTAACCTATTTGGCCAAAGAAACTGATTCCACTACCACTCAAATAGGCTCCTTTGTTGTATCCTGTAGCAGCAACCACAGAAATGGCACTGTTAAAGCAAAAACAACCTCAGTTTGATCTTTAATGGATTTTTAATTATGTTTTGAGCCTGTAAATGATTCTTTACAAGCTTTCTATGACTTGCCAAAGACATTTAAAGTGCTCAAGGATTAGGGAATAATGGCTAAATTTTCACTTAAAGTGTTTTGCTCTTAGGACCCAACTGGTTCTAATTACCCAGGCATGAGACTGCTTCAAATGCTTTAATTGTAGCCCTACTGGATGTTATCCCTAAAACCAATCAGTATGAGGTGTGTCCATGTTAGAGCTAAAATGTCATGGTTCACTGTCAGAACTCTTAATCTTAAAAGCAAACAAAAGCAGTGTTGCCTAACTCTTCAAGCCTTAAGGTCTTACCTGCCTCTGTGTACTTCAGCCCAACCTTCTCCTCCTCATCTTTAGGTTTGGGTGGAGGCCACACAGCTTGCAGACGACCTGGAGTCCGGTCCTCGCTGTCTGTGGGAGAGACCTCTGTCTGTATAGAAAAAAATACAAACAAACCTTGATAAGGCTGTTCTGAATACAAAGGCAGAAAAACGATTGATAAAAAGTAAAGTTAAATACAGTGAGGACGTACGGTAGTCTCTGTAGAAATTGTAATGTCTTTTCCAGGACTTTTGGAGGTTCTCTCAAAAATCAACCGCAGATTTTCCTTATCATTTTTTAATTTTCTTTTCACTGCACCAAGATCGATATCTTCAACTTTTTCTTTTTTGACAGTTTTAGGACCAAAGACGTTTTTGAAGGTTTCATAAGCCAGGTCTGAGGTTTTCTTTTTATCTGGTGGTGACTTTAAAGTTTCTACTCCGGTTCTGTTGTTTATCTCCCCAGCAACTTCATCTTCTTCTCCAGTTTCCAAATGTTTTTTACCCTCCAAATTCCCCTCCTTTCCATCATTAGACTTTTTGCAGTCATCATGACTGTCTAATTTGAGCCGCTGAGAAAGCTGTCCCAATGTGGTACTTTTAGATGTTGCCAGTGATTTGGGCTCAGTGGGCTTTTTCACACCAGAGGACATCTTCTGTTCAGGGAAAAGCTTGGCTTTGTTTACAGTCTTCTTGAGGCTGAGCAAGGCCAGATCAGCGTCCTTCTCCCTTTGCTTGATCTCTGACACCACCTCCCTGTCATCCCCCACTGCTCCCTTCTTTAGCACCCGCAAACCACTGAACAGAGCTGGCATCTGGAAAGAAGGTGGTGAGGACAGTGCTGTACCCTTGGATGGGGTGGCAGCAGATGAAACTGGTGAGGCAGCACTTGATTGCGGCGTCTTTAAATCTGGTGTCTGCTGTGGAGATAAGCCGACAGATGGCTGGCTTTTACCTGTAGAGTCTGATGGTATTTTGGGTTCTGAAAGGGTCAGGCCAAAAGTCTCTTGCTGCTCCTCTGGTTTGGATGATGACTGGATTACTTTTTCAGGAATCTGATTAGGTTGGGGCTCCTCAGCTTCTTTTATGTTTTCTGTAAGTTGTTTTGGAGAGACCTTATCCTTTTTATGAGCGGATACTTCTAATATTTCATTACCGGAAATTACAGGAACAGGCTGAGAACAATCTATGCTGTCATACTCTTCATCAACTGATGATGCTGCTGAATCCAATTTAGGACTATCCTCAGTAGATTCTCCAGTAACGGGCACTGGAATATGGCTATTCTTAGTACTACCTCCATCTTCTTGCTTGGACACTAATGATACCTTCGCTGGGCTAGATCTCTGTCTGCAACCAAACTTACTAGAATATAAAATGGCCTCTATGGTTGATCTTTCTCTAAAACCGTGTGTTCTAAAAACAGGTTTTTGTTGCTCATCTCCCTTCCCCTGTCCCTTCACAACATTTGTGCCATCAGATAAGGGAGCTTTCTCAGAAAAACCTATACCGCTTTTTGGCTTCTCATCATCCTCATTTTCTGTGTCGCTATGCGTTTCCACCCTTGTGACTTGAACAAGTTCAGACTCAATTGAGTCTTTTTGGGGTCCTTTCACTTGTTCACAAGTATTTCTTATGGATGAGTCAGCATCTTGAAGTGCTCCTTCACCATTAGTTTGACAATCTTCAGCTCCACTGTCTGGCAGCTCTTTGAAAGATGTCAAAACAGGCATAGGAGAATCTGAAGAAGCAGCATGATCCCGTATAAATAAATTGTTGAAAACATTCAAAATGGAACTAGTAGACTGCTTCCCTTCTTCATCCGAGTTACTACGTTTACTCTCCATTTGTATTTTCTATAAGTTGTAGTCCTAGTGTCTCTTAAAAAGATGTATCCTTCCACCTGAATTTATTCAAGCTGCTCCAGTTTCACTTCTAATGGTTTCAGGAAACAAACGGCCTTTGTATGGATAAACCTCTAACACTTCTCTAATCTTATCCTGGAAGAAGGTTTAATGACACCTTTACAGGTCAGTATGGTTGTTTTTCGTAATATGACATGAAGACAACTCCTTGCTGTATGTTGTCAGCAGTACAGTTAACTCTCCGCCAGCAGCAGATTCCCATGACACATCCAGTGAAGTCAAGCTGTTCAACGGCTGGAAACCTTTCTCGCTGTAATATGCCCGGTATGGTTGGAGAACAGAGTCCACCTGTCTTGAAACAGAAGCATTCCCCACTCGTAGGAAGCGATATATTCCATAAAGTTGCAAGATGTACTTCCCTGTGTGCCAGTGTGGAGTCCCGGTGCTTCTATTTTGAGTCTGTCTCAGTTTACAGTCAAACTTTTTGTGCCACTGTGTGAGAAAAATTCTCACGTTGGGAACAAAAAGGAATTTTACTGGTCTATCCAGTCTGGGAACACCTCTTTTTAAACCCCTCCCTTCCTGGGAGGGATTCTGCATACTCATGCACAACAGGTGTCTTATTACCTCTACTTCCTTGAAGTAAACAGAGCAGGCGCAGAAGCAGCATCAGCCTGTGGTCAGGTAGAGAGGTGTAGATTTCTGTAAAGTAGCACTACACTTTAAAGTGGGGAGCTTGTACAACACTTGGCTTAAGATGAGCTGATTAGGCAGAAGCCTGCTGGCCACAGCCAGCTCAAGCTAATATGCTAAAATGTGATTATAAGACAGATGAAAAAAAAAAAAAAACAGACAAGCCGTCTCACCTACCTTCACTTTTAGAGTGAACCTACTCTCCATACTGACAACGTTCAGAAGATGAATTCTATTTAGCTATGATGAAATTGCTTTTAAAAACCTTTAAAAAATTGATAAGCTAGCACCAACTGCGGTAAATATGCTAACTGAAATATACTTAAGTAAAAAAAAAAATAAGTAGAAAAAATGTGAATGTATTGATGTTTTTAAATAATTCCTTTAGCTTATGCTTATTTTAAATCACTACTTTCATTATGATAGGATTGTTTAATTGAAGATGTCACTAGGTGCTAAAAGTTTTAAATGTCACAAGGTGCTAAAAGGTTTGGTTGCCTTTAGCAACCAAAGCTCACTCTTCCTGAAAGCAACTGCCTGACTTAGCACATTCTAAGTAAGCTACATAATGGAACTCCATGCTTTAAGTTAAGCTTTGGGAAGGTTTTTAAGTTTTAAAAAGCGAGACAAAAATTAACATATCACCAATGAACAATGATGTCCCAGCAAAAACAGCTTTATAGTGAAAAAAATCCCACAAATGCTGCTGATTATTTAAACACTAAATTCCCCTGGAAGATATATTAGAAACAGAAACTTTAATCTTAGACAAATATAGCATGAGTAAAGGGAAAAAAAAGTTTTCAAATTATGTAATTAATTAGGAGGAAAAAAGCTACTAGGCATTTAGTGGAAAATGTAAATGCCCCCTAAACCGGTGGTGACACCCGACTGCCACCAAATGTTTGTGGTTGCTGGCAACCCTAACCTTCACACCACTGTGAAGCAATACATTTTTTTTTTGCAAGATTGTCTTATTTATGACATACTGGTAAGTTTTAGAGCCTGAACAGCATTTTAATCAAATTAAAGAGGCAGTATTATGTGTTTTTCTGCCACATTGTGCCATTTTATAACCCAATCAAGTAATGACATTACCTAAAAATGCTGCATATATCAATCATGACTTTAAAGAAATTTTACTTTGCAATTTAACATTTTGAAATTGGGCCTCTGTGTCTTTAAGAAACTCCAGTTCTCTCCAGCACTGCACCTTCAGCAGTGCTGGAGGTGCAGTGCTGGACCTCATGGGATTTTTCCTGCTCATGTTTGAGATTAAAGGGGCAGTATTATGTAAAAATGGACTTCTTTGAGCTTTACATCATGTTATAATGTGATTCTCTCATCAAAGAAATAGGTTCACTTTTGTGATGTCAGACCAAAGAGTTTTTGCTATATCTGTAGTCCTTCAGATTTTTTTCCAGGTTTCTTGATGACCTCCTGGATAAGTCACAGATAGTCTTAATCAATTAAATAATTTAGAAAGGCATTTTATGTTTACTCAGGTTATTTTTAGATCCATCTCTAATTAGTTTTCAGTAAGATAAACAAACTGACATGAGACTCAAGAAGTCAAAAGTAATAGTAATCATTTAAAATCTACAGACAGATGTCATCTCCTCCCTCCCCTTGAGCATCCTTCTGTTGATATACATGAGGATATTCTATGCACAGTTGTAGTACAAATAAATTGCAGAGCCTGTTCCATAGCTGAATATATGAGATGTCTGACTTTCTTGACTGTGCACTAATCATGCACATCAAGGACTGTCAAGCAATTGTGCTCGCAGTCAGGGCAGTTCAGATGTCTCAGGGAAAACAATGCATAGCCTTTCTAACAACACAAAAAATGTGCCCACATCCACACCCAGATATTCTACTTCATCTACCGCAGGAATGAGAGTCGTCAGTCAGACAGCGTGATGGAATCTGGACAGACGTATATAGGTGGGGAAACATTTTTAAGAGCCTCTTTAGACATCTGTGTACATACATCTCAAAATAGTGGGAATCACCTGATTGTTTTTCTTGTACATCAGAGTAGAATAGAGGTCTCTGGCCCATTTTTACCTTTGTAAAGTCCAACAAGTAAATTTACAACATTACATGTGAAATATAATGAATACTCAAACCAACAAGGATAACATTAATATGCAAGACAAACATAGCAAATAAGGCTTTTAAAAAACTGCTTAAAGTTAGGGGATAGTGTTTGTTGCCCTAAATGTAAGTTGTGGCTAACATAATCCCTTCCAGGTTTTGGAATTGGATCAGAGTCCCAAGATTAGAATTTATGACCCTCTAATCCACTTGTAACAACTCATAATCAGTCCCCCAAATGCCTGAATTGAGACTAATCCCCATGAGTCTCACGAGGTGGAAGAACAGTCATGGGATTTTTCCTGCTCAAGTTTGAGAACATTTACCGTGCACTCCAGCTTGGGGTAGTAGGGCGTGTCCCCAATGAGGTCATCCTCTGGCGGTGTGATGCGAAGGAATTCGAGGTGGTTGGGGCGAGGCATGCAGGCAAGAACCTCCTGAGGGTCATTGCCATCCAGCATCCAAATATCATCCTGTCGCAGGAAGGAATCTTCTACATAAATAAACAAATAGTGTCAGGATATTAATGATAAAAAAGGCTAAATATAAATACAGAAATGGTACAAATACACAGCACAAAGTAAAACAACTCAAGCTGTTTTATGCTCCCACCCCTGTGTCACCAAAATGCAAATGCACAGACAGAAATAAAGTATGTATCTGAATCTCAAGGCATTAATAAGTAGCAGAAATAAAAACTCTTTAGCATCAACTCTAGCCCACAAAGCTATTTTTATTTGCATTTAGCAGGTCTTGTTCCCACAATCAACATCATGACACAAATCCAAGAAAATAGAACTGTAGAGCAGTCAATTCTAAACTTTGCCACTATTCATTTAAGTCAAATAAATATCTAGTGCAACACAAATGAAAGAATTTAAATTCAATGTTCACACATTTGCAGCATGCTTAGTCCTAATTAGCAAGACTTAGAATAGGAAAGACTGCCCCCTCCTGACTATGTTACATGCACTACAATTCTGAAAAGAAAATGCTCTGCTTTTACATTTTGAGAAGGAACTTAATCTCTGCCTGTTGAAGTATGGTGCAGCAAATGTAGAAGTCTACACAACCCTTAAAACACCTGCTTTTACTTTTTATATCCACATTCTACAGAGTGAAATGTTTTAAAAGTATGAGCAAACATTATCAAATAGAAAAGAGGCAAAAAAGGAGAAAATGGCACACTGAGAATCCATAAGAATTTCCTGCAGATGAAAGACAACACCTTCCCAGCTACCAGTTCAATAAAATGCAAATATATACTCAATACCCAATGAGACCAGTATCCCCGAAGAGATACGCAGTAATATGTGATTCAGAGAAAAATAAAAGCCTTGAGGTTTCACTGCAGTACTCTAACATGCTCTTCCAGAGACAGCTGTGATGGGTTACAGCTACAGTAGGTGGAGCTCTGACTAGTGGGGCGGGAAAAAAAACAGCATGATTAGATTAATAACTTTTCATTATCATAATGCTATGCAGCCCAGTCCTGCAGTGCAAACTGCTGACTGCAGCTTGGGATGGTTCCAGATGCAGTGTTAAGCCCAATATGGGCCAAGTGGAGACATTACGGATCACAAACGGCTCTCTCCACATTTTCTAACTCTTGTAGTAGACTTATGGTCATGGCTTTATCCACCTGCTGCATACGCAAACACAATTTAATTTATGCTCTTGCTGTATTCTGTGTCTGTGTTTCAGCTCATGGGCAGCAAAACAATATCCTAATTAAATACTTGGGTAATCCACACTACCACCACCTGGCCAAGTAGACAGACAATATTCCTACCTCCCCACACTGTAGCACACTGTGCATTAAAATAAGACAATAGCGATATGCATTAACTGTATAAACATATGGCAAAATATATATTTGTCTGAGGCAATGCAGTCAAATGGTCAAAACAGGCAAACACAAAACGGCATCAGCTCCCAGGTTCAGGTTCTTCTAGTAAATTTTGTTGCATTTTCTAGGCTCCGACATCCATCTTGAGCAGCTGAAATCTTACTGGTTTTATACCAAATTGGTAACACACCTGCAGTTCATTAGATCATACCATAGGTCAAAATAAACAAAAAAAAAAAAAAAATCTAAGCAGAGATCAGGCATAAGATTGTTATTCTAATTTACAAACTCATCTAGATAACCTAAATGGTCTGCAAAATAAAACATGTAATACAGGGCAACTCAAAAGGTTAATTTAAAGAAAAAGAAAGTGATGCAATACAGAAAAGAAAACCCTCTATTTGGTAGAACCCAGTGATGCAATCAGTGACATACAGTCATTTAAGCAGAAAATGCTGGGTCAGCCTGTCCCACACACCTGTTCAGGCTGTAATATCTGAAATGGACAAACAATGGTGAGTAAAAAAGACGAATAAATAATTTATCATGAATGTACCTTGAAACAAAAACATTCATAATCATCCAGTGGTCCAGAAGTGTTAGCTTTAACTAAAACTTATACATATAATGAATAATTTCCGACCATCATCCACCAAAGCATAGAATTAATAATTTCCGATTCACCAAAAAGAGTCTTTCTTTTGGAAACATTTTTGTTTGCTCTGAAATCTTGGATTTAAAGTTACTATGATACGATATTCCTCTGTTGTCAGAACAAGCCAGAAATTTGTCTTGCATCATAGCAAGACAAGTTTACAGATATAAACAGGCAGAATAAAAAAAGAACACACTGTCAGATGAGCAGATAATGGCAATCCACGCTGGGTAATGTTCCATGTTTAGTGTCCACCTGGCCATCACAGGTGGATTTGGCCACTTGTGATGGCCAAATCCATGGCCACACCCTGAAGTCAGTAACTTTTTATGCACAACTTATTTTTTTCATACAAACACAACAACACTTTAGTTTCAATAAAAGCATTTATTAGTTGATTTGGATACATTTGCTCTATTTGTTAGCACACACATCTAGTTAGCATATATATTTATATCAGCTTAAAGTTCATTTTGTTTGCTTAAGATTAACTCTGTTTTTTTCCCTGCTGGTACTTACCTGCATTGGAGTGTCAGACAAAAGATGCAGGCCAGTGCACAGCAGGCTTAAATGCTGATTGGACTGCACCACTGGTTCCTGCTGGCAGGGGGAATTTGTAGTTTCTTTGTTTAGATGAGTTTTGTATTTAAGTAAATATTAGTATTTAAAGCTTAATATTTTTCATTTTCATTTTTGGGTCTTTAGTTTGGCCAAACTTAGCTGTACTGTTATTTGTTTTTGTATTATTTGTAATTGTATTCTGTTTAGTTACCCCTATTTTGTCTTAATTGGTCTGATCAGCCAGTATATAAACCCCTGTGGGTTATTTCTTTGTTAGGTTAGTTATGTTTGTTTGTGCAGCTAGTTTATATCTGAGTTAAGTTTTGTTTCTTTGACCTCTTTTATGAGCTCAGTTTATCTTTTTGCCATTTACAATCTGGGTTAAAATAAAAAAAAAACAATTTTTCTAATATATTCCTGTGACTCCTGCTGTTCTTTAACTCGGTCCATCACATTACCCATTGTGAGTTGATCAGCACTGTTGTTTGTGAGCATCAGGTAAGAAACTGCTTTATTTTACAGCAGTTTTTTTTTTGTTGGTTTTAATATGTTTTTATAAGATATTTGCTGATGTCCAAAGATTGTATAACAGATGTCCAAATGAGCTCCCCTGTATGTTTAGCCCAATAATAGGCTTCAGTTTTTGGAGTTTTGGTGGTATCAAGGACAGTGACTTTTGAATGATGTTTTGGCAGTTACATTATTATGGTGTAGTTTAATCTTTAAAGAGAGAAACGTGAGCAAATTATGTGGAAAAAAGTGAAATCTGCACAATCACCACCTGATTTGCCAAAATAAAATATTATGATGAAGCAGTTGCAGATATATGCAGATGTGCACATATGTGCAACTGATCTTAACAAGTGATCTGAAAGTTCAGTAGCAAACAATAACTACATGCACTCATGGAAACAAAGACCAAATGCATTTTTCTGAGAAGATAAGACGATATCTGTATGAGCCAGATTGTTGTTTTCCAGATAAAGAAAAACTACCAGACTAAATAATGTTCTTAGAAAATCATTTCAGAATATCATCAGCCACAAAATGCCTTCACTAGCTGCACTTTATAGTGGATATATTGCTACTACATGAAAAACCCACAAAAGCTATTAATTATCCTGATTCTTTCTTTGATATTAATAAAGTAGAGTCAAGTACAGATCAGACAAGTCAGAAATAATAAGGATATGTGCAATATAGAGAAAAGAAAAGCACACATTAGCCCAGGTTCTCATCAATGACTCTCATCAAAGCAACCAAATATCCTTCATGTATCTTGTATTTTACTCTACAAAATGTATAAATCTCCCCACTCAAAAGCAGCAAACTGGGCCAAGTGGCACTGAGTACATTTGGCAGCCTCTACCCACTCCCAGCACTTTAAGCTGGAACGGAGAATAGTTGACTTTAAATATAAATCATGAATAAAGGCAAAGTGTTGTGCCTCTACAACATTTTTCTGTTTTTTCATAGGCTTGCTGGCTATTCACCAATTGAGTGTTGAATGATTAATTGAATTGACTGCCTGTCATGGTTAAGGTTCAAGGAACGGCGGCTCCAGGTGAACACTCAAGGATCTGCATCACCCTGCCCAACAGCGTAAGCAGAAAGCAGCCCAAAATGAAGCTGACTTGAGTTGTCATCAAGATTTGGCTTTCAAGTCTGATTAGACACACAGCCTGAAGGTAAAAGGAAGCTTTATTTTGTTTCACCTCACTGGCCATGACTTAGGAGATAGGGAATTTGGCAACCCTCCCAAACTGAGATGGAAGCTGCATGACACTGAAAAGAGCTGGTTTCGAAGAAATAAAGGGGAAAAAAAAAACAAAAAACTATGGGACGCCACATAACTGAAATTTTCCAGTTAAATGTTATAAGAAAAAGGACCTTTGTGCCTTTTTTCCTGTTTGCAATTTAATACAAAAGACACTCTTGTGCTGTGTTTTGGTCTAATGGACTACAAAATTGTAATTGAGCAGGTCTTTGTCTTCAGTGTTGGTAACAATGTTTCTTTAGTGTGCACTAGAAGGGATAACTCATGGGAACATTGCAGATAATCTCATTAAGGCATTGGTTGCCATATGTCAGATAATAATAAACAAAGACTTGAGGAAGAGAAATGTTGAGAAAGGATGCAAGTAAATTTGCATTCAACAGACACTGTTAACCCTGGGAACATCTGAAAAATAATGATTTAAGTATATTTTTTCAACTTCAAAACTCTGCACAAAACTGCATACCTTAAAGGCTATGTACTTTTCTTTTCCATATCAAATCTCAATCTTGCCATAGTGATTCCACTTTTAACATTCTTTCTGTTGATTTTGGTCAATTAGTATATGTAAACTAGGTGTGACTACTGTAAACAATCTAGTTTTCTGATTAACTAGATTGTTTTGATAAATCTCACGAGCCACAAACGTCTGATTACTGCCTGGCCTCAGGCAACTGGTAGTCCGATAGACTCAGTTCAACTGGAGACCAAAATTGCAATGTTTGTTACATTTTCAGCTGTTGCGGTTCGCTTTTACACTGCATAGCGTCAAATGATCAAGCCCTTCAAAAAATCTGTTCACCCATCGCCTGTGGTGGTGCTTAGCCAAGAACTGCTGAAGGAAACAACACAAAGACCTCTGAAGAAGACACTGAGCAGAAGTTGCTTCTTTACTAAATGTAAACAAAACTAGAGTGGCATCAAATTATAGTTGCTTTTCATTTGTGATTTCTTTTTTGCCTTTGGCAAAAGACCACAATACATTTCTCTCGCTAGTTATACCAATTTCTTATTCTTTTCTGATGTGTTCTGTTAGTTAGGGCAGAATATTTAAGATATATTATCTGATAACAGTATTAAATGTGAAATTATCATTGGCATTATGTATGATTTTATGCTATATGTTCTATTGTTAAAGAAAGGAAAATAATGCTTATGCATTTGAACTAGTGTAGAATTAGTGTGACATTTCTGAGTCTTCTGGATGCATAATATAAAGGTGTCCATCTTTTACTATACAGGCTGAGGTGTACAACCATTAACACATGAAATAAAATAATTACCTTTTTTAACATTCACTGCATAATTGCACCCGTTAATAAGCAGAGCTTCATTAAGGAAGCTCAGATTAAAGGGCTTGGAAGATAATTAATTCAACCTTTATACACCATAAAGGTCCAGGCTCCACACACATCCACTTACCCTCTTTGCCTGATCTCTGATGTTCATTTATATGTGTTAACATCTGAAGTGTAATCAATAATGAAGCATCACCAGGGGAGTTTACGAAACGGCTAATGTCCAGCCAGAAAGAGAATTTGTGTAATATTAAAGGTTTAAGCTTCAACTGTTAGATTGCAGAGGATGTAGAATGAGGACAGCATACTGTAAGAAACAGCTTTGGCTCACAGTTACCGTTATTACTTCAGCTGTTTTAAAATGCTAACTGATCGAGTAACCAAATGATTGGGAGATACTTATGCTATTCCTCATTGCTCACTCTTTAAGGTTTAAACGTGAATAAAATGTAAAGTAGGAATAGAGTTGACTAAGAGCATGGTGAAAGAAGCTACAACAACAAAAGGGTTAAAAACAAACATCCTAGAATTACAGAGCATGGCAAAAGTATTCAAAACCCTTCAATTTTCACTCTTTGTAGAAACAAAATTAGATGCACTGTATTTCAAAGTAGAACAAAACTGTAAAGTGAAAGGAGTAAGAAAGATGGTTTTCAAATATTTAGCAAAGAAAAAATATTGTAGACTACACTTATATTCAGCTCCCAAAACTAAATTCAGGGCAACGAACTGCCATTAAAAGTTTATATAATAAATCAATAGTGTGTCATTTAATCTCAGTACTATTTCAGCTGGTTAATGGAGGTTTGTTAGAGGACATTAGTGAACAAACAGCATCATGAAGACACTTTAGTTTGTAAATACTATGGAGCTGCCTTACTACATCTTGCACTGCAGGAACTCTAATGTGGAAGTAAATCATCAAATGAAAAAAAGTTCAGTGCAAATGTTCAAAAGCCTTTGAGTTGAGCTTTTTCAATGCTTCAGCAAGACAATGAACCAAAACGCACACCCAAAACAAAATTAAAGGCTTAAAGAGAGACTTTTAAAGAAGCAGTATAACTGTATCTTGTGCAGTCTTGTGTGAATCTGCATGCTTCCATTTTTCTATCATGTTGCTGCTGGTACCATTTTCCTCCACTGAGGGACAATAAAGGATAAAAAAAAATTTAATCATATTTTATTCTGTCTAGAGCAAATGTCTGCCTTTTCAAAAAGGAACCTTGCTTAACTCTAGCAGCTAGAAAGCATAGCAATAGGAAAATGGGCTAAAATATCAAAAGGTGCATATATAAACCAACAAGAGCAAAAAGGAATATTTTGAGGTTTTCTCGTACATTAAATGTACGATCTTAAAATACTGAACCATGCATGAAGGGTTAATTATTGTTTTCCCTCTATAGTGGCCATTAAGTTTGAGAGTCCTGACCGTGTGATGGGCCAGTGACTTCCTTCTTGATTGTTCTTATATAAAATCTAAATGACTATTATGATTAACTTTTAAGCAATTTTTTTTTTTAAAGAACACAGTAATTACTCTTAGAGGTAATCGTTAAAATCATAAAGTATGGGCACCCTAAAAGTAAGGGTCCTCCATAAAATCCCAGTTTTCTTGAGTAGTCCGGAAAGGTTCCTCTACTGTAACGATGAGTTTACTGACTTGTATTGGTGTGTGATTAAAGTGAATGTGTTCCGAATTTAAATCCACATGGGAACATCACAGTCGGATGTAAAAGGTACACAAATGTCAAGGAGCTCCCAAGACAAATAGGAAAAAATCCCAGAAAATGATAAAAAATCACAGACATCTGTGAACAGGCTTACAACGTCACTGTGGCTTTTGAAAGATTACATATAAAGAGTACATTGTGACCGCTCAAATCCACTTATTATACTATTGTCAGATTTTCATGCACCAAGATAGATTACAAAAGCATGAAAATAAGAAAAGCTCTAATCCTTTTTTATGCAGCCTCTTCCAAAGCTTGATGGGTTTAAGTTTTAGCTCCCTTTGTTTCCAGTTACATAAATGGAATATGAGTGGGGAGGAGGGAAAGCACATCCTCAGAACATCACTTTGGGAATGCTTGAGTTAAGTCTGTGCTCACGTGAACTCAGGTCAGGTCAAACTTGGTGTCAACACAGTCTTTGATCCAGGACACTCCTACTAATCTCTGCTCTCCCTGTAGCGCTGAGGAAGTTATAATGGATCATCAACAAAACTGTTCTCAGGACCTGCTGCCCTGTCCTGGCTCTACTGGAGAGTTTCTAATTTGTGGTCACATGTATAACCCAAAACCCAAAGCAGTAAAAAACACCCAAAAAGAGATCCTGCATAACAGCTCTCATATTTTTGCACAAACCAAACTATTAGAGAACGGCTCGAGTGACAAAGTGAAATTTTCTTTGAGGAAAATGAATTCAAGAACCATGTCAGACACAAAGACAAAAACGAATCCAAACAGTTGAATCTCTTTCAAGCCATCACTTTTTGTTCTTTGAACTCTAGCGACAGAACTGTGAGATGAAGGGCTCAGTCTGACAAACACTTCATGCTGCACAGGTGATAAAAGAAATAATATCTCTATCCCCATCCGAGCAGGGAGTCTGTACATGAAACGGTTTGTTCACTGTGTGATTTCTGAAAGAACTCACCTGTTGTTGTGGAGTTGCTGGAGGAGTTTCGCTTGGAGTTGCTTAGCCGCCTGTTGAGGTCCAGGTCCAGACAGGTGACAGTTTGCTTATTGCCATTCCTATCCATGACTTCAGTAAAGCTTTTGGGCTCATCGGTGTTGCTGGAGCTGTCGCGATAGGAGTCTTCATCCTTATCTGAAAGTAGGACGATGCGATGGTTGAGCTGTGGACTTAGCTGCTTGGAAGACAAGGGGGACAGCACAGGAGACATGCTTTGGAGGTTATTGGAGGCTGGGAAAGATGTGTTGAAGACTCCAGAGAGAGATGGTGAAGAGGGGCTCTTTGATTTGGATCTCACTGGTGCTAAGGGCTCTGCAGTGTGGGAAAGGGGCAGTCGTAACCCCTCAGGAAGTTTATTACCATTTTGTTTACTCACTTCAAGCCGGTAATCTCCATTTTTTGTTCCCCACTCTCCGATCTCCTTTTTACTCCCACTGGTCCCTGGATGTTGCAAAGCTCCGTTAGCATTTGCGTGGCTGACATGATGAACTTTGCCTTCCACGTCCTGTAATTTTGCAACTACCCTGATGCCTGTGTTTCTTTGGTTCATATCACTGTACAGCTGATGCTGAGCAGTTTTGTTGACAGTTAATCTATTCGCAGCTAACATCTCAACGGCAGAATCAAACCTTTTAATGGGACGAAGGTTGCCCCCACTCTGTCGTCTGTTCAGGCCCTCTATCAGGCTGCAAGAGGATGATTCATAGCCAAGTTCACCGTCACATTCTGAGAAGTCCTTACAGAAATCCATCACGGGGTCAAAGTTCTGGTTGTCCTCCATAAAATCCCAGTTTTCTTGAGTAGTCCGGAAAGGTTCCTCTACTGTAACGATGAGTTTACTGACTTCTCTAACATTAGAGCTACTTTGGGTGCTGTCAGACACATAGTCAGAAGCTTTTTCCTTTGGGATTTGCTCTGCTTGTAAAACTGCAGATGTGGATACATTGAAGTCTGTTGGAAGTTCCACATGTGATTGTCCTTTTGTAGCTTTCTTTTTCATCTTAGTGTGTTGTAAATCCTCTGGCTTGTCGAGCTTCTTGCCTCCCAGCCTCTTCACCTTTTTGCTCTTAGCTGGACCCTTCTTACTCTCAGACATCGGGCAGTTGCTGTCGCTAAGAACCCAACCTCCAAGATGACCTCCAAGGTCTTCCTCGCACTCCTGGAATTTCATGTCCTGGTTGCCCATCTTTACTTTGCTAGCACAATCCCGACACAGGGATAACAGATCCACCAGCAACTGGTGGTGCTCAGCCGCCAGCCAGCAGAGCTCTGCGACTGCTTCTTTTGTTGCCTGCTGGGAGTTGAAAAGTTTGCCTGAGGAGTCAGAAGACTGGCCTCTTTGTTTGGACACAGCCAGATTCTGCTGTCCCCAGTCATGGTCTTTACCGCTGCTTGCTGAATGAGAGGTGCGGCTCTTGTATTTGAAGATGGGGGCCCGCCTCTTGGGAATGTAGAGACTGACATTGCTTAGCTCATAGATGGGTTCATAGAGAAGCAAGATGGTGTGTGTGCCCTCCATGATAGGTGCCATGCTAGCTATATTAGTTGTGTGAGTAGGCATTGAGTGCAGAGGAAAATCTCAAGCTAATCATCATCCTGGTCTGATATTGTCCTAGAGAAAGTAGCACACAGAAACAAATCAGAAAGACACATAAATTAAGAAACGGCACAGTGCATTTTTTTTTTTTTTTTTTTTACCAAAAATGCCTCTAAGACAAGACATTACCTTACCAGAGCCAATTTACGAACCACAGGTTGAACCTCTGTGTTCAGCTGTCTAAGAGGATCTGGAGGCCAAAGAAGCAATAGCATTTTTTTGTGCGAGTCTAAATAAATAAATGTGGGCTCTGTCAGAAACTTCCCACCAAAATAATCTGTGAAATGGACAAAAAAAAAACTTAACACACAAAATACAAACATAAATATTAATAAACACATTAATAATTGTAATGAGAACATATGGAAACTTTAAGAGTAAGGATATTTTTGCAAGGTACTAGAAGTTGCGTCTCAGCAACTCAGGAATAATGGTTATCTAAATTCCAAACTAATATAAAAAGCCCTTCATTTTTTATTTTTATAATTTGTTAAAAATCTACTTGATCTAATATAGTTTGAAACCTAAAACATGACCTTATACTCAGTGCTCTTATTTGCATATTTCTTGAGCTTTCAAAAATAATAGGAAACAAATTCTCAATTTTTAAGACTGTTTAGGATCCTTGTAATTCACTTTACCATCCTGCAGGTAAAAAAAATAAAAACACTAATGCACTACTGAAGACCATCTTAAGTCGTCTCACAAACTGGGCCCTCCACATTTTCCCATGAAACTAATACTCAACACACCCCAACCCTGCCATTTTTCGCCACACTCTGTTTTTGAACGGTCTTCTGTCCTCAATATCTACGTTGTCAAGTTGCTATGAGCACATAAGACATTTTTGAACCGCAATTCATCAACATTTTACAAGCTGCAGCAGGCAGAGTCACGCAAGGTGACGGGACATGCAGAGCTCCACGCTGAGATGCCTTCAAACATGTTTACAAGCACAACCTTACATTTATGCTGCAAATGTTGCCCCCTTTCAAATGTTTATGCCATAACATAATCCCGTGGGCCACTGTCACCTTGCAGCAAACACGAATATTGGTCAGTATTAAAATGGCAGCATGCATATTTACAATATCCTTCCAGATTGGGTGGATCTACAAAACACTACAGCTGAAATCGACGAACATTACAGTAACTTTATTGTAATTTGACATGTATTACACAGAAACTGCGAATCCTCCTCTTCTGACATGTGACTATGCTACATTCTATGTTTGAAGCTTAAAATGAAGCACAATTATCTGCAACTGCAGAAGGTAAAACTACCACCAGGGTAAAACATAAACAGTTACTCACCCGGTTTGGTGGAAAGGCAAAAAATATTTCCTCACATCTCCGTTCTGCGGCCAGCCAATGCTCACCGCTGCTTCTCTAGACCTGCGTGCTGTGATCAACAGAAGCTTTGACCAATAGCAAAGCGTCCCACTGGCTCCTGGCTCTCTGGTTGGTTGGTTGTCGTTTAAGGGGCTATCCCACAGTTTGAGTCGGTGCAGCTGCAGCTTGCAGGTAGTCTGACATGTGATGGGAGCCACTCGGTTCCAACAAAAACAGAAAGATCGGCTGCACTTAGCTGTTGCAGTTATCACATAAATGTCAGCGCTTAATGTCATACGTCGAAATCCCAATTGTCCAGATCAACTGAAATAATAAATCCACATTTTATTCAACTGCTGATGTGTCACCATGTGTTGTGAAACAGAGACATCTAGTGACGAGTTTGTTCATCAATCGCTAGAATCTATTCAAGAATCAGGCATGCTATATATTTAATATGACATCTTAAATTAATAAAGCATAGGCGTGGTTGAATGTATAGATTAATAAATGAAGTCGACGGGAAGAAATATAAACCCTCATATTTTACATTTTAGAGAAAAGTTGTACATGTTTTATTTTAAACTGGTCAAACCCCTTTCTGGTTGCCCTGACTTACAAACATTTAATTGATGCCAATAAATAATTTGTAAAAAATCATCCAATATAAACATTCCACAGGAAATCAAGTGCCATGTCATTATAAATCGTATTGATTTTGGACTAAGGAATCCTTTTGTGTGTGTTTTAATTATTTTTGTCGTCTTTTTAGGTCTTTGTGATTCAAAATCAAAGCTTTTTCAAATGAAGGACATTTATTTATTGTACACCTGAGCATAAACTCATGTAAAAGTTTAATCTTGAACCGTAGAGAGGAGGTGAAAAATAACATTTAAGGAGCAATGACTGAGACTGAATCTCATTTCCTGGTGTTCCACCTACTTGCACTCTCGAGGACATATTATTAAACTGACAGAAAAAAAAGATTTGTCTCTGATGTTTATCTTTAAATCCATCATGATGTGTGCGAAGCTCATCATTTATCATTTGCCAACAGAGGTACATTGTGTGGGTTTTAAAAACTCAATATATACTCAGAACATTTAATGTGCTATAAGTGGGTTTGAAATGCATGCTAGTAATACTTTTGTCCTGATTTGACTCCTGCATAACAGTAATTTTGATGTTTAAAGTTACATTTGAAAAGGAAATAATTTTTTAGCATATTATAACAGTCTATTTCCACATAGTTAAATAACTTGTTGATAGGCCTCACATTATGGAAGTAATGTGAGTGATTGCTATGAGTTCCACTTTATGAACAAAATCACTGAAAGAAATTAAATTTTTCATTATCTAATTTGTCCAGATGTATTCACATTGAGTAAACGATCAAATGTTATTATACTTAATGTTTATGCATTCTTGTCTTCAATTTCACTTTAGAAAGTAAGGTAACTTAATCAAATGTTATTTGTTGTGTCAACAGCTGAAAATAAACCATACATAATAATTGTTTGATGCAATGTTTATACATAACCACAAACCTGAAATAGTTCACGTTTTCCTTTGTAAGAAGCAAAAGAGTGAAAGAACTTTTGTATGGACCATTGCTACACTGAACAATAAAGAAACTCAATGTATAAATTCTAACTTGAGTACTTTAACAAGCAAAATGTTAAAAATACTTTGTGACCATACACCATCCAGCATCCTTTAATTTAATTTGTGCTATGAGTTTCACATTATGAATGGAGTCACTGAAATAAATCAAGTCTTTTACTGTCTAATTTACTCAGATGTATTCACGTTACATCATAAAATAAAATAAAAAACATAAGTATATTTGGTCCTAAAAGCCTATAGTAAGGCCGGGTCCTAAGCAGTTCCTAACCTAGGCAATAGAGGGCAGCATTGTATCATGGAAGCATTTATTTATACTGGAAAGGGGCGAGTTGTGTTGCTGGGGCAAGTTAGATCAGTTTGTTGTCTAAACAATAAGATAAATATTTCTTTGTATTCATTATCGATTAATTGAGTTTAATGTGACTTCATTTGTAATTTGATAGATCATTTTGAATCCAAAATAGAATGTTATTTTCTAATATGTGTTTTAGTTGTATTTTTAAAATGTTAAGAATAAAAATGCTAAAAACGCATAAACAACATTCTCATTAGGCACAAGTAATTTCAGAGTGAATTAATAATAATAAAAAAAATGTTCGTGTGTTAGAAGAAATAAGACATTCTCCACCCAGAGATGTGAAGACATTTCTGCAGATAGCATTTTAAGTCCTCCTCTCTCTCTCAGGCTTGCAGCGGAGCAGCGGTTGTGCAGCAGGAGCCTGTGTGGGAGCAGCAGGGCGCTGACCATGGTGCTGATCTAGACTCTTAATGGAGATGACACCTTCTGTGAATTTCCTGCTGGAAATTCCACCTCAGCATGCTGCTTGGCAGATAGGGCGGGAAAAAAAACAGCTTCGCCTCCCCGTGCTAGACTCCATTCAGTCACTAATTGTTTAAATATTCGCGCTTTCACTGCCGTGTCGATAAGCATTGTCGGTGACGTCGAAGATAAAGAACCCCGGTGGCCGCTGTTTCTGCGTTGCACCGTCCCCACCGATGCTGACACGCACTCCGCCGGGCGGCGAGCGGGGCGTAAGCACACGGGCTTGACTGACACATGCTGCGGTATTCTCCCCGCTGTATGGCCGTGGATTAGCTGTATGCTAATATCGACAAGGGGAGCGGAGCCAGCGGAGTCTGAACGGGCTCCTTTGCAGCCATGGCTGAAGGCGGAGAGGGAGAGGATGAGATCCAGTTCCTCAGAACTGTAAGTAGCCACATTCAGATTTCCTGCTGCTCATCCGGTGCCTGAAGAAATTTATGTTGTCCAGTCTTTCGTGTATGGGATTAGGTGGTTATTTCGATTGATTACCTGTCACTGACATGCTTCTTTCATCGGGCAGCCTTTCATAACCCTCTGCCTGTTCGCAGATCTTACAGGCGGTATATTCCTCTATTGTTTTGCGCATGGCTCGCTGTCAGCTATTGTCTTTTCCTGCAGTCTCTGTTTAAAGAAGTTATCAAGAGCAATATTTCTAATGTGGTAAACTTGCTTTTTGCACCTCACTGCACCCTTGTTCTCATGTGTTCACAGCTTTTACTCCAACACATTTGGATTTCACTTGAAATAAAAGAATTTGAGATCTGCTTAAAATACTTGAGGAAAAAAGCATAGTACTGAAGCCGGTTTTTATTGCATTGTGCTGCACTGGCTGGGTAAGCTGCCTGTCCCAGCAGTATCCCCAGGGGTTCTTGCAGCATGAGCTGAGAAGCACATTTCCTAAAAAAAAAAAAAACTAGTACTCATGGCTCGTGCTGTTTTACTTGTTGGACTCGGAGTCAAAATAAGTACATTTATCAAAAGATAAATAGAGTAGTGCTTAAAATAACAACAGTACAACATCACTAATGAGAGCAATTGTTATGGGTAGGCATTGTATTTAAGCAAACAATTTACTAGTTAGAATAATACAAACCAACAGATATAACAGACATGCATACGACTGATCTGTGCTGAATTGTCAGTTGAAATCTGTGAGCAGATAATGAAACGGTAGCAATGTGGGGCTTAATCAGTGCGATGATTCTGTGAGAAAAACAGATGTCACACAGACATCCCTTATCTAAAGACAAGTCAGAAAACATATATGCTCATTACTGTAGTTAAGTGTATGGTGGCACCGCTTGCAACACCATACTTGCAGCTTGCAGTAAGAAAGCTCTGGGTTCAGATTCTGGCCTGGGGTTTAAAAGTTCTCTCTGTGGGAGTCTTCTCTGTAGGCTCTGACTTACAGCCCAAAAAACCTGAGTTTTAGGTTAATTGGTCTGTCTAAGTTGCCTTTAGGTATGAGTGTGAGTGTGCGTGGGTGGGTGTGCTTGTGTGCAGATCAGATGGAATATATTCAAATACTTGAAGATGTCATGGAGGAGGAAATTCCTTTTGAAATTGATGTTTCAACAAGACTGCAACCCCAATTACATCAATAGGTGAGCAGCATTTTGGTTCTAGGCCAACAAGGTTTATGCTTTTGAGTGGCCAGCCCAATCCACAGACCTTTTTCTGTTAGAAAACTTGTGGGGTGACATCAAAAACAGTGTTTCCGAGGGAAAACCAAGAAATGCAAATGATGGAGTGTGATGGAGTCCAATTGTCATGGGCTAGAATACATGCTTGTAGGTGCCAGAAACTGATCACGCAACACAGTTGTGGTTCAGTTTTCAGAAACATGGTTTTAAATCTAAATATCAGTTCAATAGTTCATAAGTAAAATAATTCTGAATTTTTAAAAACTGTTACAAATTAAACAATTAAGACTTGTTTATTGCAAATAAAAATGCAATATTTATATTCTCTATCACTTTCTGTTGATGGACAATTTCATGTTTTGATTTGGAAAACAGCTTGAAGTATTCCTAGTGCTCTTTTTAAAATGAAAATATGGATTGTAAGCTTCACCTGAATTTTTATACATGCTACTACTATTGTTTTAAACAAGAATATATTTCAAAACTTAAACAGGCTTCAAATGATTGTTTACCAGCACTGCCATGGAAGCACTTGTGGTTTGGATCAAGTGCATTTCTTTTGCAGAGGTTTAGCATTTAAGTCAGCTTAAACGCTAAACACTTACAATTTGAGATGCATCAAGGCTGAAAATGTATGCTTCTACAGGATAGACAAAAGAGCCAAGAACTGGAGGTCTTCCAGAGAGGCCCCCTGAGGTAGTAGGAGGTGTTTGGTTGCACATATCACAAGCACTGCTGCTTGTGGTCTCTCTTTATTAAGCTGCTCACAGATGCGCAACCTGCTGAGCGTTGAAGCAACCACTGCATCACTGCTCTTATTTATTTTTTTTTACCCAAGCCATGGCCAGATCCTCTAATTTAATTTAAATTTTTAAGACTTGCATCAGGCTGCTTGCTTTAAACAAAACAGTTCCAGTATTACAAGGGTAAGTGAACATAAACATTATCAGAAGGACACTATGGGTCGGTGAAAAATAATTTTAACGTATCTTTAGTTTATTTCGGTTTATAAGGCAGCTAGAATAAAATCAATACTTGTGACCTGGCTTGCTCTTTATCAAGGTCGTTGCTAGCTAAGGCAAACAGGTGACAAAAATGTAACACCTGTTCTGTGTTACCGTAACACAAAACGGGTAACACAAGAACTATCTTCCACCAAGAGGTACATTCATTTGTCATGAAATGGTGAAACAAAAAAGCAGTGAAAGGTTAGAAAAAAATAAAGGAGAAAAACATAAGAAAATAATCAAAATGCTAATGTAACAAAAGAAATGTAAATAAATAAAATAAGAAAATATGTGGATAAATAAACAAAACACGTCTACCTCAATGATTCGGAGTTTCTTTTAGAATGCTGCATTTGGGTTATGTATCCTCCTTTCATATAATTGAGTTTTATACTAATCTGCTCAAAGAACATGTTTCCTGAGATGCCGGTCTTTACTTTTGTGGCAAACTTTGAACTTCTGACCTTTGTGTTTATTCTACCAAATCAAAATTTTCCTCCTTGCAAACTTCCCATGGATCTTAAATTTATGCTGTATCTTAAATGTACTGCATAAGACATGCACGTTCCTATAAAATGCCTCAAAAGGCTTGTGTAGGTTTCTGACGTTGTAGTGTTTTTGGAGATAGTCTTCTTTCTGAAGGCCTGAGACAGCTCTGTCATCTCTATGGAACTGTGGTGTTCACTCTCACTTAAACAGTCAGGAATACTCCAACCTAAACGTATTTAAATAGGCAAATCCTCTTTCCAGATGCTGAGTAATTATGTTCATATATGAAATGCCTATATGTGATTTTATCTATTTTAGGTTCAAATAAATGTTTGGGTGTCATTCATTTGTCAGCAGAAATGAATGTCTTTTTCTATCTTTTACACAAACATCTTTTAATCAGTTTTAATTGTGTGGTTATACCACTTTAAATGTTCAGTACTGTTAAAACTGTTATTGGAAGGAATTAATATATTACATATTTATATGGACAAATATGTTAGAAAAACACAAAACCTTAAGTTTTTTTGATAACTATGTATCAGTCATTTCTTTAACTCTAGCATATATAACGTCATTTGATATTTCACATTTTGCCTTTCCTATATGTCCCAAAAGCATTGGGAGTTGTTTGATAAATGTTTTATTCAATGGACAGAGGAACTGCTCAGACCCTTGATTTCAAATTTAAAATCATGTTCTACACTGGCTTTTCCAGAGCAGACTCAGTTCGAATAAAGGAAGCAAAAAGTGTCAGGCCGTTCCTTATTGAACCAGCTGATGACATTTGGGCTATTTTTCCAGATAGACAATGAGTTTTCAGACGTACCTTCCTTTTTCTAAGTAAAACCTGATACCTCTTGCTTATTTATTTCCCCTGCAGCTACACAACCTTTTAAGCGCAGCCCAAAGAGGTCAACACATCAGCATGCGTGCCACTTCAAATAGAGCTGACATTTCAGCATCATTTCTTCTCTTTAAGGGCCTTGAACATAAATGCCACACACAGTGCACACTACTTTCTTCTTCAGCCAGCTATGGTTGTTATACATGTATCTGTTTTGGTTCAATTTGTCAAATTCATGAAAAAGAAGAAAAAAAAATCCCCTCAGTTCTTGCTCTGGGAGTAGAAAACGCGAGAAAACCAACATGAACCAACAGAAAACTGCAGTTGCTTTCGAAAAGCTGGCTTTAACAGCTTGTTGCATTTCTCCACAGCAAATCAGCTGATAGACTGGATGGTGCTTAGGAGTTTGTGTGTGCAAAGTAGTATGTGGTGAATGCAAATGCAGAGCCGTTGCCGTGTGGCGCAATCAGGCTGCACCAGAAGTGCCACGGCAGAGCAAAGCGAAGAAATTATTCATCATCCAAACAAGACGCACAGCATAACAGTTGAGGGTAGAGAAGAGGAGCATAGATACAACCTTAGTATATGAATCTGCGCATAATTTACGTACGTTTAACCATGGCTTAAGTCAGTTTTATAGAAAAATACCACAAATTTCTCTTCCAGCAAATGCATGGAGACGCGTCTTGCCTTTACATTTTGTGGACATGTAGCTAATATTAAAATGTTTACCATTATTGGAATTGAGGAATGTGATGAAAGAGTTTTCAAACTGTCTTTTCTCTAACAACACAAAGTAATTTCCCTGGAGTGGAAGCAGAAATTACCCCTACCGGACTGCTGCCTATAAACCAAGCTCAGTGGGAGGAGAGGTGGGAAGAGGAGAGAACAAAAAAAAGAGCAGCAATATCTCTCAGCCATGGGTAATTTGATGTTGCAGAATGAGGAACGGTGCAGTTTGTGAGGCTGGAGATACGAGTAGCTTCTCCTGCAAACAGCTCTCTAATTTCAGAGGGAGAGTCTAATAAGCCTTTAAATTCTGTTTTGTCCTGTCTGCAAACGCCCTCAGATGGTTCGTCTGTATCAGCAATGGCTTCATAACAAGCAGTAGAGTGAATAAAATATTACCCTACAGTTGCATTGCTCAGGGTGCTCATTACATAAGGGGACTTTTCCAAATGAATTGCTTTTTCTAGAGCAGAAAAGTAGAATTTAAGACAAACCTTTGTTCCCAATTTACATTTCTTTTTATTTAATTTAAAATCATGATAATAGAAGGTATTTCATTACTATTGTTATTTTTATCATCACATGCAAAGGTAAAATATGACGTACACACACTGTTGCACATGAACAGCCTCTCCATCGTGAGGATCCCTGCTAGGCGAATATCAAATTCTGGGGATCTATTAGCAGTTTGAGTGGGTGTAGCGACTTTGAAAAGGCCAGACTAGGGCTGTGACTAATGCACTATGGCAGTGCAAGGCTTGTTTATGTGAAGGCACAGACCTCACTTTGCATCCAGGCGATGATTGTCGGTGCAGCATCGCAGAGGAATAATGCAATGAGCCATCACAAGCTGCTTCAGAAGAAAGATGGCGAACGGAAGACCTCTGAAGCGTTAATATCATATGAAACCTTGGCCTAAAATGCAGAGTTGTGTACCTCCTGGCTTGGTGTCTCTGTTCTATTCTTCCATTGATCTTCACTTACTTTTCTGTATTTGCTTTTCTTCATTTGCTTTGTTTAATTTGTTTGTGTACCTTGTTCTGATTTTTTTCTTTCAAGTTCTGAGCTGCAACAGCTTTGTATGTTACTGAGATGTGTTCGTTTTGTGGTTGACTCAACAGGAAATAGATGCAGAGAATGTGCTGAAGACAGATTATGAGAATTACTAGGACCTCCAACAATCATCTTAAAATAAACATAGCTGAAGTATTTTTATTTATACTTTCCGATTGAGTTGATCTGAGTTTCTAGGAATTTCTAGTTAGTAATTCATGATTTTTCTAGGCTTTATTGTATGGCAAAACAGCTCATGTGGGACTGACATGAAACAAAGGATGAATGTAGAGAAAATCATTCCCATTGTTGTGTATCATGGTGTGTCTGTGATGCCGTGTGTCTGCTTCTGTTTCAAATGTTCTGGGACCTTATCAGAGTTTATGGCATCAGGAACTCCTTGGAAGAGATTTGATCTTGAATAATGATGAACAACTGAAAATCAGTCGTCACTGGGTCTTTTATCAGGATAATGATCCATAAAATGTGACCAAATTATAACAGAAATTATTTACCAGCCACAACAGTAACCTTCACATGTGGCTGTCCTGGTCCTCAGACCTAAACTCATCTATGAGGTTAGGTGAATATGAAGAAAATGGATTGTCATACTCCAGGCCTCTAATCACTGAACTGCTTAACTGCTGTTTAAAATCTTCTTGAAGGTGTATGATATGGCAGAAGCCTGTCCTGAAAGACCAAAAACAATTTTCTTCTGGGCTCTGTGAGACTCTCCAATTGCAGTGTAGATTTTTCTTATTTGGTTTATTGGCTGAAACTAAAACTCATCCACAGTTCTGAAAATTACAATTTCAAGAGCTCAGCTTGCAGAAATGTGTGTCCCGGGGGGGCTGTGTGTTCCTGTGCGCTTGCAGCTTTTGTGAATTGAAGTGTTGTTGTGTGATGAAGATGGACAGATCAGATAGGCCTGTGATGTAGTGGGGAATTAAGCCAGGAGGTCTGCCTGAACACAATCCTGTGTAAAGCTCCTATAATGAGCTATTGATTGCGCCACTAAATGAAGAAATTTCCTTCGCAATGTTGGTGCCATGCAGTAAACAGACCTGACTAATCGGGTATTTTAGGTAATGAATATTTGATAAGGCCATGTAAAAATACTTTCTGTCACAGAGAGCATTTACTTGTATGTTAGGATCTCCAGGATTGCTGCCATTTATGTTTTTAGTTTTAATGTCAGGGGGACTTTGTGTAACTGTGCCGACTAATGTGTTGGAAGTTTTCGGTGTCAGCTTTAAGAAACAAGCTGTGTATCAAGCTGAACAGAGACAGACTATGGAAAAAATACAGAATGAAGTTTACTAATGATCTCGAATGGCCAGAGTTATTAACTTGAAAATACATTCAGAGAAGGCAAAACATGAAAAGACAAATAATAAGTCAAGATAACAGTTTGGACAAACTATTGTTGAACAAACCCTTGCCAAGACCAGTTTTGGAATAACGCATTTAATAAATGTAAACATAATTAACACAATTAGAGTCATGAAATTTACCTAAGCTGGCACATATTTCCATTTAATATTACTAGAAAAGAAACAAAATGCATCTGCAGGCCTTGACACTGAGATGGCAACAAAGAACAAAAAAAGGTATACACATAAAAAGGCTGATTTTCTCATCTGATTTAGAAGATGCATAAAACAGAAGGTTAAGTAAACAAATAGTGTTATTGACTAGAATGCATGAAGTCAACTTAACAGAAGCCGGGAAGTCAACTTAACAGAAGCCTAGATATTTTTCAACTTTCTCAAATGACATGCAGTTCATTTAGGATTGCGTTACTTATGCAACTGACATCCCTGTTACTACAGAAACAGTGTCAGCGCTTGTAGGATTTTACAGTGCATAAGAATCATTAAAAACACTGCTATTGTGAATCATTCCCCTCCTACATAAAGCAGCTCTGGTATGTGCTGCAATTATGTCCAATGTTCTATCTCCCCGCTGTGCCTCTAATAAACCACTTAGATGAGCGTTTACTGCTTTAATCTGCTGCTGTTCAGGCGCATTTGCGGAAGGAAGTTTAGTGACTTTAGAGTCTTATGTAAACCACAAAAGTCTGAAATTTAATGCTTGAGTGCCAGCTTTGGATGGATCTCTCCTAGCGACTTTAATGATTGTCATGGATGATTTGAACTGAATTGGCTGATGATGTGTAAACGTGTAATTTTATGGGACTTTCACATTATTGCAATGTATCTGATCACAAGTTACTTTCTTGTTTGTCTCTAAACATGCCTGTGTTTTTATCTGATATTGATGGCAGTGGCATTGCTCATAAAAGATTCAAGATTGCACCACGGCAGCAGTGACGAGGACTTTTTCACACTCTTTATTGTGCTTATTGCTGCAGAGTCAACAATGTATTATGAGAAAATGCACTCAGCAGCATGCAGGCCAAGAGATTCATGGTTGTTGCATTTGCGGCAGAGATAATCGGTAATACACATGCTTGCAAATGGATTAAGTTCCATGCATTTTCAGTCATCAACAACAACATCCCTTGCAAAGAATGTAGCGTTTCTTGCACTTTTTCTCAAGGCTCTGCAGTGCTTCTTTGGAATTTTTTGTACAGTTTTGTTTGTACCTACCCCTGCAGTTGACAGACTGAGCAGAGGCTGCTCTTAGGCTGTGCATTGCTGCAGCATTTCTCAGTTTTTCCACATCCTTACTCTTGTTCTCTTTCAACTTAGAGAAGTGTCACTGTGGCAGTTTTACTACGGATCTGACTCTTCAAATGTCACTCAGGAGGTTTTCAATGGCTTTCTTTCTAAAAGTATGCCAAATCATAGTCAGGAGGGTTGATTTTTTTATGGTGAACAATTTTTCTGGAAGAGGATTTCTTTTGAGTTTTTTTTTGCACAACCTCTTGGTTTTTCCAGACATTTCTCATAAGAGTGTCCCTGTGCTGGTCAAATAAGCTTTTTGATTGAATATTTCCACTTTTCATGGCTCTGTTCTTTGTGACACCTAAATTAATACCAAACACGTCTACCCATCTGTCATCTCTCAAAATTGCAAAAATTAATTTTGACATACAAATCTCAGTCACACAATAGATACAACCGTAAGGTGGTTGTTCTCCAAAAGTCCATCGTCATCTTTATTGATTTGAGTGGGTTAAGCTCCAGGTGGTTCTGACCACACAAGTGGACAACCTAATCATGTTTGTATGCAGACTCAGTCGTCCTGGATCAGATGAGTTAGAGTGGTGAAGCTTACTAACTTCAGGAGTTCCATGGATGGTTCCACTGACGAACTGCAACATTTCTTAATTACTCTGACATCCTTGGTCTGTTCCTGGCCACTGTCCCTGCTACAGTAAGGATCCTATGTATCTTCCTCAGATGTGAAAAGATCCCTGGTTTACTATTTTATGAAGGTTTTGGTTTGCACCCATTCCCAATTTCTGCTTATTGGCTGGAGTTAGATGAAGCAGGCATTGATCAGAAAGTCCCAAAGAGGCCCAGGTGACATTGTGATATGCATCTTTTAAAGCTGTGTAACAATAGTCCAATGTTTTTATCCCTTGTCGAGCACCTAATATACTCTCTGTATTTAAGAGGTTGATTGGAGGGGTTTGTGCCTCTAAAATGACAAACATGAATGATGAGAGAGTCTGGGTATGTTTTTTTTTTTTTCCACATCTGTTTTCAGCTTAGTAAGCTTTATTTCAGCTTCTGATGTGCAGACTTGAGATAGGATGTAAACACCAGCAAAAGCAGACAAGTAGAATTTATGTCTTCTGCAACACAGCAACATTAGTACATCAACCTTCATTTATGTAAAAGCAGATTTCATCTCTCTGCTCTTTCCCCAAGAGCTCTGTGCTGTGGTCCGCTTGAAACAGCTGGAAGCCTGATATCACAGTACGGGCTGTGCTCACTGAGGCAAATTGTTGGTGAAACAGAGGCAGCAGATCTGGTGGAAGTCTGAGTTTGTCCATTTTGTTAGCAAGGGACCAGACATTAGCCAGGTGGATTGAATTGATGCCAATGCCGAAGCTTCACAACCTTTTTTTTTTACCATGTTTACGTCTCTCCTCTAAATCCCATAGAGAGCTACGACTCCACCAAGCAAGGTATCAATGAAGTTGGGGTTGATGAAAAATGGTAAAAAGATGCCTAGAGAAGACTGTCTGATGCTTAGGAGTTCCTCTCTGGAATAGAACTCAGTAAGAAATGCCTTTTATTGTCCCACATTGGGGAAATTCAAGTATAACAGTAGCAAAATGACAGGACAGCAAGGCTTTTAGATTCACACACAGATGAAAATATATAAAAAACTAGCTAAATGAATAATACTTTACAGTAAAGGCGACATTACAACACAACATAATCCGCAGTTATCCAAAATAGCATACTCCAGCAAGGATTAAAACATTTACCTCGTTTGTTAGTGAGTCAGAGGAAAGGAGATCCTATAATGCTCCTTTGTGCATGTAGGATGCAGAGAAAGTGAGAGTGACCAAAGAATGGTGGCAAAGAGTAGAATAAAAACAAAAACATGCAAAGTATAAGAGAGTGAAGTACTGAGGCTGTCATCCACAGCACCATCTACGATGTACGCATTTCTTGGTTTATTTCTACTTGAATCCAATGAAAACATTGGAAGTTTGCACCAAAATTAAACAGCTACACAGAATCTATTTTGGGCTTGGAGACCTAACTTTACAGAATTCTTTCTTTAGGAATTGTTTAGTCTCAAGACGTTCAACTTGTGAGCAGAGTTCCAGTAAAATATTACATCTGTACATTAATACATGGGAAGGATCAAGCCCATCAAATATGTTAGCCAAGAGATATGTTGTGAAACTGAAGTGATTTCAACAAAACTGAATTAATCAATTTCTAACTGGATAACTTTTTATCGAAGAAATCACACAAAATATTGAAATGTTGCCCCAGATTATCCACATCTTTTCAATGAAAACCCAGACTAAACAAGCTGTGTAAACTGGCTAAATCAATGGCAGTCATACCTCACACTAACATTCTAGGCCATATAACCAGTTCCTTCACCTCTTTGACCTAAAACAAAAGGTAATCTCTATTCCTGTACCACTTGGGACTTCCTCTACTGTCATACAGTTGAGAAGAGAGTAAAAAAACAAGCTTAACTTACACGCTCTGAAAGGCTATAAGGCTGTACCTATTAGTGCTGTTGTCTCTTTTTACCTCCATAGAGGATCAGCCACTAAAAAGACAGCACATTGCTTATCTGGGAGGTAGAAGCAGCCTCTCCATACAGCCTCTCTGCTACAACAAATTCACTTAGGAAGTGAGGCTGCATTTTGTGAACAGAACTAGTGGACAAGGGAAATAGTTGGCTCTTTTTGTTCTCTGGGGGTTACAGTGGTGCTATAACATTTTGTCCCTCAGCATCGCCTGTGGGATTCTGTAGTCAGTGAGAGAGTGCGAAAACATAGCGACCTCTATCCCATGGTAATTGTATTGCCTCAACTTGAATCTTCTGGGAACATTACAAACATCTTAATGTCCTTTGTTATTCTTAAGTATGTGCTGTTAAAACCTAAAGACAACTGTACTTAAGTCAGACAATGAGTTACTGGAAACACCTGGAGCATTGATGAATACTCGTTTCTTTTCTGTTATTGTTGTGAAATCTAGCATTGGAGTTGAACTTTTTGATATTTTTAAACCTTTTCTAGGTGTAGATTTTTTTATGAACCCTAAAGCAGGACATAAGGTAATTAAGCACTTACTTTGGTGGTCATTTAAAGCCACTGCCAACAAAGGCAGAATACTGCTGTAAGGTGTAAAAAAAAAAAACATTTTACTACCTCCCTGCTAAGAAATTCAGCCAGCCTTAATACCTCCAGACAAAAGACGTGTCATAATCAGCCTGCAGGGCTCAATTCAACGCCTTTTAACCTTTCTCCTCAGATGACCTGCTATATAACAGATCCCATTCACTTCACACTGACTTGTTTTACAGTATCTGCAGAGTGTAAAATGAAAACCAAAATCAACTACAAAAACATTGGATAACAGGTAAGAGCTGGCTGCATCACCTTAGGCTATTTGTTTCACAGAGATCGCCGTACCTGTCTAATCTGGAAGATGGATTGCCTTGGTCCATATGGTTGCTGCTGTTCACAGCTGTATAGTCTGAGTGTATTGTGATTGGGTAATTATGTTGCCCACTGTGATTAGAGTACCCAGGTCTGAGGCACAATATGTGCCAGACAACTCTCATATACACACCTACACACTCCAAAACAGCTTTAGAAAATCAAATATGCACAAGACTGTTGAACTGCCTCATTTTAAATTATCCTGTGGTGATATGAGAGTATGTTTTTATTAACTTCTTGAAATTCAAGATGAGCCCTGTGTATGAAACATTTTGAGCCGGTTCATGCTCTCTTGCTGTTATGGGCTTAGAAATGTGAGCTAGAAACCAGAACTGATGTTGCATATCATAGCATTAGATCTGAAGCACAAAGTTTAGAGATGAATAAAACCAATTTCTCCATGTAGTAAGACCTCCTAGTGCAGTGCAGGCTGAATCTGCATACATTGTGTGTCTTCAGCCTGCCTCTTAGACCATTCAGCAACAAGATGTAAGGCTGTCACCCTCTGGAAAGCCCTTAAAGGAAGCCAAAATTTCACCTCATGTCAACTTTAATTTGCTGTGTTTTCTTGGCCTCGCAGTGTTGTTGATGTGTCTGTCTGTGTGTGAGCTTTCTTCTCTCCTTCTGTGCTGCACTGGGGCAGCATGTTCAGCAGTTCGCCCCGAGATGAGAGCATTAGCAGTCCCATTTACAGCAACACTGAGTCATGAGAACAAAGCTTTCCTCCTCTGGTCCAAAGTTGTTTTTTTTTTGTTCCCTTTCTCTTTCCATCTCCACTGCTGTCACACCAAAGTGTGTGTGCGCATTAGGCTACAAGGCTATGAATCACTCCAACAGTAAACCAGTAATTTGTACCAGAATATTCTGGAACAAGCATATCTTCTGATAATGTAGCAACATAATGTGAATTTACCTGTTTGTCTTATATTGTTAGCTCTTTATATTGAGTTTCTAAGAGCAAACATTGTTTTGTGCAACAGCCTTTTTAATCAAATATGTTTACATAAAGATATACTGTACAAAAGTACAAGGTCAAGTGAGTCATTCTTTAATATTTTTATTTCCATTTCAAATCATACCATCTTACAGTCTTTTTTTTATTCCCAGTTTCTAATCTTTAATCAAGCTTCATGAATGTTATCCAATGTTTTCCTTGAAATGTTATCTAATTAACTTGAAGACAATTGGTTTTATAAATAGAAATATGAAAAGTTGATTCAGGTATTGTTGCAAATATATACTGAGTTTTGGGGGCATACCTTTATCGTCTTTGCACATCAGCAGACTGAATTTTTTGGCAATTAGCTTGAGCACAATTGCTCAAGCTAACTGACTGAGTGAATGGGTTGTGATCTTTAGGTTTCCATTTTGACAAAGATCCTTAATTTGACTTTAGTTTGTAACTCGACTTAGCCGATCTAAGACATTAATGTGCTTTGATTGAAAGCATTCTATATGCACAGTGCATATAGAATGCTGATTTCCTGCTGGAGAGTGAAAGTGAGTCAGAAGTTTTGAGTTTTGCAGCTTCCAACAGACTTTCAGGACTGCTCTGTATGTAACTCCATTTAGCTTCATGTCTTACCATGCAATCCTTGGCAGGTTCTCAAAATAGTGGTTTTCTGCCCAATTTCTTTTCTATTTCTAGATGCTGAATGATGCCATAAGAGATGTTCAAAGCTTTAGACACTGTTTTGTAAACTAAATCTGCTAAACCTGAATTCCCAGCATCTGACAGGCTGAATGTATTTTCTGAAACACATTATTTTCCAATACAGTTCATTCTGTACATGATGCAGTTTTTTGTTTTTTGTCCACTTTTCTTGTTTTTAGAATACCGGTAAATGTACAGTCATTGTCAGTTGAAAAGGAGTGAAAAAACTGTTGAATCATAAAGAAAATCTTTGAAAAAACTTTCAGAAAGTCATTGGTCATTTTAAGACATTACAAGGAGGTGTTACTCCTTAAAAGCACTGTAAAAAATTAAGGATGGATTAAAACTTTTATAAAGTACAGTTAAAAAATAAAATAATTTTTGTGAGTTAATAGTTCAATAAATTCTAAATTCTCACGAAGAATTTTGAATTTTATTACAGTCTGTAATGAAAAAAAATCCAGTCTTCTCTTCTACTGCTGTATGGACAGTAGATTTCTTGAAATGGGGCTGAAGAACAGATATTTATCTATTGTACATATTTGTGTGTACGTGTAGGGGTGTGCGTGCGTGTGTGTGTGTGCGATGCGCCAGAAAATTGAAGGAGTGTGTATATAAGGCGCATATACCAGTGCCCAGCAGCATGTTATCCTGTAGTACCCACCCAGTAGTGTCAGTCTGTCCTGGTACAAAGTCTCTGTATTTGAGCCAGTTTCTAAATAGTGTTCACAGGTAGCATGCCCCAGGTGATGATGAAGACTTATTACCCATTACGCTGCAGAGCAGTGCCACATGGGGACAAAGACAAGTGGAGGCAAGTGCAGTGGTTTCCTGCTCTACTGTGCATGTGGATGAGAGCTTTTTCCATCACTTTACTTGTTCCTTTCCTTTCTTCCTCCTTCTCCTTCTGTATGTCTCTTTACCCTTGAGCCTCATCCCAAGGGAGCACTTGGATCAGCTTGATGTTGATTCACCAGATTCTTTGGCACTGCATCAGCCTAAAGAGGACAGGGCAAATCTGACCTCAAAGAACGAAGCTGAAAGCTGTTGCAGCTGCAGGAGGGAAGTCTGGATTTTATCACCACACGTCTTTACTTTGATGGGATATACTTAGCAACAGCAATTTCCTCTTAATGGGGAGTATAATCGACTTTTCTGTGTGGATACGTTTTAGGTATTTACATACCATGTGCAGGTGAACACTTTAGAATAGAACTGTTCTAAAGTACCATTAACTTATAGTTGAGTGAGCTTTAGAAGTCTTCTTTTAAAAAGGAAAATATTTTTTTTTTTTGTCAAAATAAGTTATAATAAGCAGTTATACTAACTTATTTTCCAGTCTTAAGGAACTTGACACATACTTGTTTTATGTGAAATAGGCAAGTTGCTGAGATGACTTGCAGTGCTGATGTAGCATAGTGTAAGTGTTAGCAATATTGAATAACTATTACTGAGACATTAACTATTCTATATCATAGGAATGCAGATATAAGAAGAAAATTGTGTATCATGAACATTTTATGCAAATATAAAATGATTAATATTATCAAGATTTTATTAAAATGTAATGAAAATTATGCAAAACATATTATCACACAGTCAACAGATTTAATATTTTTGTTTAACCGATATAAATTGTACTAATACTAACAATGGCAATAATAATGTGTCACGAGTTCTTCTGTTACCGCCTGACGAGGAGTTGTCAATGAGCTCTTGGAGTAATTTTGGTCGGCAACTGTTGTTCCCTGGAGTCACAAACCCTTAGGAAAGCTTCCAGACTGACAGATGCCATTTAGTTTATAATAAGTTCTTGAATTTCTTTAGATCAGAGAAAGATGTGTTGCTTGCTGATGTATTTTAGCCTACTTCCTTCTGTCGCAATGGTTAGAGTTCTTTATTATATAAGTCTGAAAATAATCAGGCTGTGGAGAGATTGCTGAACTTAAATTTAAATTTGCCAAAAAAGTGATAAATTGATAACATAACAAGCCGGCCAACCACTTTTCTACATAGGACCACAATGGTTTGGATATAGCACTTTTATCTTCATAAAGGAAATCATAATTTAAAAACTTCAGATGCATTCACCATGTCAATCTTTGTCTGACAATTTGATGATCTGCAACAAGAATGACAAAAAAGTAAAAACAAAAGACATCTGCTGGGGAGAGGGTGCTTTCTCACAGCACTGTATGCTTAAGGCTCTTAAAATGAAAGTTTGAAAGAAGATGTGCCAAGTTCATCTGGTGTGTCGATTGCTTTGACAAAACACACACCGATCACACTGCTTCAGGGAAAACGCCTTTCTTTTTATTTTGGTTCTCCTGTCAAGTGTGATCAGACCTTCAGCTTTAATCCCAGTGGTCCAGCAAATCTGACAAGTAGGCAAGAAGTTAAACCATACTAAGAAATTCAGCTAAAAGTTAACTCACTTTGAGTGCTGGAGGTGGAGAACTACATGTGTTGTTTCTTTTTGCTTTATGTAAAGACACAAACATTTACATAAAGCTGTTTTTGCAATTTCCAAACTACAGTTACAGTAAAGGCCTTGTTCTCTTTGCTGGTTGAAGTATCCCTGCTTTAAATTCAATCTGTTCTGCTTTCAACCGAGATGGTACGTTTGACAAGCAATAGAAAAGTAAAAAGTTTTAAAGTTGACTCTTTAAATTATCATTTAAAGTGTCACCTCTTTAAATGGTAATTTAAAGCAACAGAAACCTTGTTAATTTTTTTAATGGTAACTAATTACTAAAACCTGTTGCAATCTGCTCAGTGTGTGTGTTTTTTGTTTTGTTTTGTTTTTTTTGATTTGGACAGATTACAAGTTTAAACAACTGTGGTGTCTCCAGGATATACAGAAAAACTCATAGCCACAGCACTGCGTCCTTATTTTGCACATAATAAATGTTGTAAAATCTACTTTCTAAGCACTAAAGCAGTTGTTTTGCAAAATTGCAAAGCTAATACAATCTCAGCACAAACATTAAATTCAAACGCTTTAACATTATCCTGAAGACATATGGTTTTTGTACTTGAGAGCAAGTTTTGTTTTCTGCGGCCTGCAGTTAAGTATTTGCAAATGTACACGTGTAAATAACTGTAGGGGTAGAGAAGATAAATACATATGTATTTTTCTAAACAAGTTTATGTACTGAAACTGAATGTTGAGCCTTTATTTTGTCAAAGAAATTTTGTTCAATGCCTAAAATATTTATCAATTAGCCACCAAACAAACTATATATTAGTCTAAACTCATTCAATTTAATGTTATGAGTGTTTATCGCACAAGGCGATACTTAAGAAATACATCTGTATGCTCATTGATATGCTTTAATAATAAAATAAATCTTACCAGAGTGTGGTGGAGGTTTAGCCTTTTGTCATATAACATACAGAAATGTGCAGCAGCAATGACGATGTGAACAGCTGGAAATGGGAAATGACAGCGATTGAGAAAGGCAGGAATCCAATCTATCTCAAGGTGCCCATGAAGACAAAGCTAATTTATCACTTTGTTTGAAGACAATTGAATGAACTATGTTTTCTTTAAAGACATTAAAGACACAGTGAGGCACAGTAATTTCTGCTTCATGCTGCATATTTTCGATGTGCAGTCATGCCTACTTCATTCTGTAGGGCCTAAAAAAACTACTTTGTACAGACTAGTCTATCATAATCTTCCAGTAGAACACTTTTTCAAATGCTTATTTTGCGGGTGAAATTTGTAGCTGTAATAAAATAAATGGTTAAAAGGCTCCAGGTATGTGAATACTTCTATAAAGCCCTGTATAAGGCATTTGATCTGTATTAATCAACACTGTCGAGAATGTTTAAAATTTCAAATGGGAGGGCAGAGTAAATTTGAACAAAGTTTTCGGGGACCTGCTTTTCTCTTTGTGTCGCTCTGTTGATACTCAACCTTTGCAGCGTCTTCTGTAGAGACATTAAAGAGACGTTTAGATTTAGATTTTCCTCAGATCTTGCACACTGACCCATTTGAAATTAGAGAGAACATCACCTTTCATACAACCTAATGTCTCTGTCTATGAATGATTGATAGTAGTGAGTCCTCTGATTCCCTAGTGTGTGTAAGTCAAGACAACAGTGAGTAAGGCTTAAATGTAGGAAGAATGAGATGGAAGCAAAGACATTTGAGTTGCCTTCTCTGATTAAAGAGGTGATTCTGTTTGTGTGTGAGCTGCTTCGTGCTCAGACAGGCGGCAAGGCAATGAGTGGATCAATATGGTCCTATTGTGGGCCGAATCAGCCCGGTGTTTTCTCTACCAACAATGAGACTAATGGTATGTTCTATCCAAGCCAAGTGTTGGGTAGCCATAAAGGGCTATTAATTTCAATCTAGATCTGAGTTGAATAACATTTTTATATTGATTTGTGCAAGTTAGCATCATCCAAAGCCTTAGCCATAAAACCCATGAACGAGACTATCAATTCCAGTTGTCAGTGCTCACTCTTGCGTATCTTCTCTCTCCAACATAAACTGTACAGTAAAATCTGTAGTATGGATAAAAACACAAACTATAAACCAAAACCTCCACCGTCCTAATCAATAGTTCAATAAAAAGACCTTCCAGTCTCTTCTTTAAAATTTTATTCATTATTCATCTTTGAGCTGGATAGCTTATTGTCCAGTGTGTGCTTGACAAACAAGGACAGCGGAAAAGTGCAGAAAAAGAAGGGACGCTTCTAAACTAAGAGATTTAATTTGGAAACATGCACCTGTGATGTTGACTACAAAACAAATTAACTAAATTTTTCCAAATGATCAAGGATTTCAAAACATAAGCAGCACAAAATTTTAACCTACTTATATATTTGTTGCTTTTTAATTTCCAAGCTGTTTATCAAGCCAGACAGTGAATGGTAAAGTTTTTCATATGGGACTGAGTAAAAAGAGGTTTTTTACAGTTGACATTTAATTTTGTATAAAAATGTACATACCTTTGAAATAATTATAATTACTATAATAATAATTAACTTCACATTTAAATTGACTGATTAAAGTGGGGTGTTATAAATGTCATAAATATCATGGCTGAAGTAATTGCTGACAAAACTAAGATCCCAAACAATAGAAAGTAATTTTAGAACAATCTTAAAACTAGAAAATGTATCAAGAAAAATGCAAATAAGGATTTTAAGATAATATTAAGAAGTTTCAAATACATAAAAGTAGGTGTAAGCTGAAATCTAAATTCAATGGGTACATATCTCAAAATCACAGCTATAAAAAAATGAAATGCAATAATATAAATTCAAAGTAAAAGAAAAGAGGAATTCTTAATTGCTTAAAAAGTCAGTTTAAAGTGAATTGTATAATCACAAGGCCTATTGTTAAAATTTCTTAGACTTTATGTATTCCTTATTTTATTAGTATTAACTATTGTATTTTGAATGTTTGTTTTCTGGTTTTTAATAGTTTCTTTAAAACTTTACAGATTACACCAAAGACCGAAATGAAGAAAGGAGTTCGGACTCCTTGAATCGTTTATATCCAGAATGGTGTGATAATAACTGTTATTGAATTGCCAGTGATTAAGTCTTACTAGGTGAAGGAAAAACACATTTAAAAGATTTACAACAGCATCATACACATTTAAGGTAATCTTCACAATTACTGGTTCCCCATTTACTAAGAAAAACAAAACTATTTTTAAATGTCATCTGCTACCCACATGTGCAGTAAAGCATGGTTGTCATGACCCTGAGGATTGTCATAGTGAATTTCATACTGTACATCTGCAGATCTGTATCCCATTGCTCTGTCCAGTACTAGCCTTCTCTATTTCTGACTGTGTGCTGCAAACGCAGCGTGCTGCAATGTAACACTAAAACAGGGAGCTCTTCTGTTACTACCACTAGTGCTGCTGCACCCTGCTCTCAGCACAATTCCCTTGCATTAAATAATGGAGCTGGCAATTGTGCAGAAGCCCCCCTTTGCTGTCCCACGGCAGCCGATATCAGCAGATTTCTGCTTGCTCTGCTGTACTGAAGAGTAGCTATGTCCAGTTCAGCATTTACAAAGCCAATGCTTTAAATACAGTCAAGTCTTTTACACAGCAGTGGCGTCAGATGTTTGTTTTCGGACTTGGGAAACCCAGTGAGAATTTGTTTTAATTTATTCTTTCTTTTTTTATTATTTAATTGATATTCTTCATCAACCAACATGAACCCCATGAGGGACAGTTATGAATACTTTATTGGCAGCTATCGGTCACAAACAGAGCAGTCATCAACTTATTTTTTGCCATAGTTCTTGTTTTGAAATTGAAAGTTTTTAAGATCATGATGGCCATGTGATATTAAGTGTCCTATCCAAGAGCCTAATCTCATGGTTAAATATTGTGCATGAAGGGTTAGGACTTAGGATGAATCCCCAGTCAGCACCAAACACCTTACAAGCACTATGCTAAAGTGTAGCAATCTCATTAAAGAAAAAGACTGTCTTAAAACTTGGTGATTACAACCTTTGAATTCAATTAACTGAAACAATTTATTATGAAAAGTTAAACTGTCTTCTGGCATAATTGCATTTTGCAGAAATGTATATATTTTGTCATTATCTTATTTGTTTTCCTTGCACTACATGCTGCACATTTTGGATTCAATTTAACCATTATTTGTTTCGAATATTTTTAGAGGTCTCTTTTGGCTTCTGTTTACTGGGTTTGCCTTTGTTCTGTTGGGAAGAACCCCTTTATTCACAAGCCAACACTGTACAAGAATCTCCCATGATCACAAAGCCAGAATTGGCATGTGTGTGGGTAGATGTGGATTCTCTCAGGATGTGACACCCACACACGTGTTCACGCAGCCAAACTTCTTGTTGGCACAGAGGCACAAACTGAAGTCAGTTTTGTCTTGACAGGATGATGAAGTGGTTCTCCAGTGTGTGGCCTGCATCCAGAAGGAGAATCGTAAGTTCTGCCTGGCTGCTGAAGGGCTGGGCAATCGCCTATGTTACCTGGAGCCAACATCTGAGGCAAAGGTAGGCTGACTCCAGTATTAGAGCCATTTGAATCTCAAGAAAAAAAAAAAATTCTGTGGAACCCAGATGCATGATACTGCAGCGAGGCAGCTCTGCTCAGAGTCATGCACTTAATTTGATTAAATTTGTTTTCATTGCATTTACATAATAAACCCTATGGTGATACACACATACACTAATGGAACCAACAAATGCCACATAAAGCAGACTGTAAAAATGTGGATTGCATGAAAGAATCCATCCGTTTAGATAAGAGACATCTGTGAATTGTGTTCTTATTTTGGACGGGACAATTAGTGAAGCCAGGCTAAAAAGCTTAAAGCGGCAGTCCAATGCTTCCTCAAAGCAAAAAAAACAAACAAATGGAAACAAAATAGCAGCTTAAATCAACTGCAGTCTCACTGATGAGTTTCTCCTAAAAAGGTTCGGCTGGAGCATCACATCTCTGTGGGACTGCTGTAAGATGATAAAAAAACCCTGAAATTACACTCTGGGACATGTTTGAGGAATTGTTCCAAAGCAGTGTTGGCTGTAATTGCCTGTTGTTTTATTGTTCTTAAAATTGCATTTGCAGGTTTGTAATTAGGAAAATATAATTGTTTCACTTTGTAAACAGCATGGTTGCCACTTTAATGCATTTATCAGTACAGAATCCATATTATGGAGCACACCCACAATCTAGTGTTCCTCTTATTAGATAAGAATATTTTATTAATGGTCTATGCTCTTGCCTTCTAAATCACCACAAGCTTTCTTCTGTTTAGCATTGATGCTTTACTATAAAACTGTAGAGAGCATTTCACTCTGGTTGTTTGTTAAAGGCCAGTTAAAGGTAGCACCATCTGATAGGTTAAAAATTAAAGAAACAAGAGAGGGACGAGATAAAAGACGAGGCAAAGCTACAGGGTCTAATTTAAATTTGCATGAAAGCAAAGATCTGTGAACTGGCAGAATTTTGTATGTTTTCTCCTTCATGTCTCACCAACTGTATGTGTGTCCCTAAGAGGGAAGTTAGGCTTTCAGTCCATATTGGATGGTAATTACACCTGACAGGCATGATGGATATTCTCTCTTTCAGGCACTTTGTCTTCATTACCTGCAGTTTTATGAAAAGCATCACCCCATTTTTGGGAGCAATGGCAGAGGTTTGAAAAAAACAAAAAAAACAACCCAAGAGTGCCATTTAGAAGTGTATGATTCAATAGTAGGACTTCTTTTCCTGGGTAAACTAGTCTGCTAATGGAGCACAGAACCGGGTTGATTTAAAGAGCGTTCTGTTTAAATGGTGGCATCAATCGGTCTGTGAACAGCTGCTTGGACATGATTTACAACCAACTGCTCTTGTCTGTGAGACACTCAATATGACCACTGAAGGAAGGCCCACTAACTATTATGCATGTAGCACTATCTCAGTTTGGCAATCAATATCTAAAAAATGTATATTCCCAGTTTTGGATACTTTTAGGATTTAGGATTTCTTACTTATCAGCTACAATCATCTGAAAAGTATCAGTTTTTTTTGTTTAGCATAAAAACAATTAAGTCACTATTTTCTCAGAAAAATAGTGTTTTTTATATTTTTCCTCAGTTTGTGCTCTGGCTATTTGTTACTTGATTTATTGTGGCACATCATAATTGGGACAGTGTTCTCAGACTGGTAAGTTTCCCCTATTTTTTCTAAATATAATCGTTATGGCCAAACACCTTAGTTCGACCTAATGACCACAGGACATGTCTTCAAAAATTAGGTTGTGTTAAATTCACACCTACTTACAGATGCCACTTTCATCTGTTTAAACAAATATGCAAGCATAAACACAGCAGGACTATCCAGGCATCATACCGTAATCAGTAAGGAAATGCATTTTGTGCCCAAGTGATGAATGTGTTTTGGTGCGAAATGTGACTATGAACTCCAGAACTAAAGAGCTTTGTTGTTATCCACAGTGAAACGAGCCATGTACCAACACGGGCTGAAAGGACACACACAATGTTTGTCCCATGTTATACAGTTTAATTTGCATTTCTACCAAACACTGAAAAAATAAATGAAAACTATTGGATAAGAAAGTGAAACATATATATATATCTATATCTATATATATGTATATATATATATAGATATAGATATATATATATCTATATCTATATATAGATATATATATATATCTATATATAGATATATATATAATCTCTTATTATTATTACATTTAACAAATAGAAATCATTTTGCTAATGAGATGAAACAGAGGTGTTAAAATAAGTGATCTCAGATTTTAAACAACTGGATGATGAAGAGTGTAAAGTTAGCATAAAATGAGGTTAGATTGACCTGCATGAATGATCTACTTAAAAACGAGTTCAGAACTGAGGGAGGAGGCAGCCAGAGTTTTCAGGTTAGTACCATTTATCTTTTAGCCTCAATGTCCCCACAGCAGCTTCCTCATTCTGTCAGAGAATCAGCTGTCCCGTCTGGTTCTGCCCTGAATTGGATTTTTGAATGCAATTTGGCATTTTTTTCAATATTGTGCTTCTTCTAAGACTTAGCTGCTTTACACTGACCAACCAGAGAGAAGCTAAGGTTAATGTCTCTGAAGTGCAATTTAATGAATGTCACCCACCCGTTTAGAATGAACTCTGTTTGAAACGGGTAAAAGTGCAGCAGTCAGCAGGGATTTTTATGAATGGGAATCTAATCATAGCATCCCTGCAGATGTTGCAGCAACTTTCTTTTTCTGGCTTAGCAAAAACATTTTGCATCTGGAAGTTAAGGAAAATGCTTTTAAAGCACTAATCACAGTAAGACTTGATCAACAACCAAAACGTTTCTGTAATATTTTGTTCCTTCATGATTTTTTGATTATAATGATAATCTGGGTTTTGGTTATTTCTTGATATTTACCTTTCACATCTTCCAAACTGTTTTGTTTATGATATTGCTAAATTAAGTCTTTTTGATGATGCAATAAAATACTCTAAATTTTTAAATCAGTAAAGATAGGCTAGCAATCATTCAATTAATAATAATGGCCTAAAGACAAACATTACTGACACCGTAAATCTGTTACAATTATTAACCATGTGCTGTTTGTTGTTGCAGTATGTTCCCCCAGACCTGTGCATCTGTACCTTTGTGCTGGAGCAATCTCTATCAGTACGGGCTCTACAGGAAATGCTCGCTAAAAGTGGACAGAACAGTGAAGGGGTGAGTGAGAGCACACTGATGTCTACCATTATACTTCAGCTTACCATTAACCATCCAGTGCACACATTATAAAACATTTTATCTTGTTCTTTCTTTCAAACAGTAATTTGGGTTGTTTAAGTCAACCACTGAAAACCTTAAAAATAAAGGAAGAATGGCATTTGTTTTGGGCCCTACAATTTTTTGGGAGACGATTCAGATTTGCAGGAAAAAAGTTAATTTTCTTAGTTCTTTTTCTATCATCAAATAATGTTGCACTAAATTCACCTAAAAAATAGAAAATAAAAACTTTTTTTTTATTACTTCAAAGTTGTGGTTTTATGTTTCTCTAAACTCAGCTAAAATTCTGAAATAATACCGTATCTATTCTATGTAGAGTTTTTTCCAGAAAGAAAGTTTGACATTTTGGTGTAGTTCATTTCTCACTTCATTCTGAAAGTGAAAAGTCATTTAAAAATTGCTTTTGGCATCTGTATCTGCATTAATGCGAGTGAGAAGTAATGATCCTTTAATGTAAGTAATTCCAATGCCTTGATGTATTTCAAAACAGCCAAATTTGTCTTTTCTGTTGGCGAGGGAAAATCCAGAACATTCTCCTTTTAGCCATCTGACCAGCAGTGCCCAGCAACAACTGCGGAAAGAGTAGTACGTAAACAGTGCAATGTTAGCTTAATTTAGTTTGCACAACTACTTGCAGAAATAAAATAGCACATGTTTGGAGGAGTGAGAAAAAGCACTTATGTATTTCTTGTACCCAACTAACATAAAAAATCAATACACACGAATTAAAAAATGAAAAGAATTTACACCATTAAAATAACAATATTTTAATGGTACAAATAGTGTAAAAATACACTATTTGCAAATGGTTGCAAATAGTGTAAAAATACAAATACAAAGAGTTGCCACTAAGATATTGCTGTTGGGCTGTGGTGAAAAGGAAGAAGGGGCAACATTTTGTGCACAGCCTCCTAAAAGTATATGTAAATGGGCTCTAGAAATGAGCTGTGGAAAGGGGTCATGGCACTGTAATTCTGTTATCATATCAGACATTTCATGAAGACCTTGCGAAACCTTTATCTTGAAATGAAAAAGCAGGATAGGATGTGTCTTTTATCTCAGGCAGTACAGGACCCACTTTGTTCTACACTGCACACTTTAGAGAGGCAGTTGTAATGAGTGCAGGTAGTTAAGTTCAAGATCCTTAGCTTGTCCAGTCAGTGTGAGAAAATTAAAATGCCAAATGGGCCCATCATATTGGTCTGGGCACTCTGAGTGTTGAGAAGTCAGGCTACTATGACTAATGATAAGGATAGAGGGGATACCATTGACAACAAAAGTGATCTTGAACTAGGTTTGACCCAGCAACTTAGGAACAGAAATGCAGAGGAAATCTGCATGTGTAATCGATATCATTTGGATGTCATAAATTGTAATTCAACAAATCAATCTGAGCCCATGACAGTACATTAGTAAACTTTTTTTAGTTTGGTCCTGCAGTGACAGATGTGTAATTATCCACTGTTTATCTTCTGTTCTCTGTGTATAATCTTCATCCTGTGCATGATAGACACGCGGCCTGAATCGATGGGTATGTTCACCAATCATGCCATTAGCTTCTTATCCCTTGTGCATGCATGACACATCATAGTATTTATTATAGTAGTCAATTTACAAATCTGTTCCCACCTCATTGATTCCTTGTGGTTCCTACACCACATTTCACCACTAAATACTGACAAATAGTTTGGAAGTATAGTTTATCACACAAATGAACCAGTTCTAGGAAGTGACAGATGCTCTCTTATGGATTTTTGTACACAGTCTGTAATAGATTGTTTTGTAGGGTTTATATATTGACTTCCCAGAACCTTTAGTGGAGTTTTTTTTCTACAACTGATTAACTAGTGTGGCTCTAATACTGGATTGGCATCAGATCAACACTGAGTAATGCACATCAAACTACACAGGATGAGCCTTCCTTTGTCATAGTATTTTCCTCTAATCAAAGTAGCTCTACAAAATGAACTGAAATTATGCAAATAGCCCAGCTGGCACAATTATTTCTGTAATGAACCACAAAATTATCACCAGTGATGTGGTCAAAAAAAAAGTCTCCCAGTATAATTTAATGCTTTCATGTTCCCTCTTTGATGCTGCATGGTTGATGATTCTAAGGATCTTTCCAAACCCAGAGACCTTAAATCATGAATATCCTGCTCTAATAGTCCAACTACCTCCTCAACTTCTACTGAGGCCTACTAATGAACAACCATTTAAATCAGGTGTGTTGAACCAGGGAAAGAACTAAAACAAGTAGGATGCTGAACCTCGAGGACTGACTTTGGAGACCCCTGCATTAAATTCAGAGACAAACGAAAATGCCAGGAATTGAGTTTCTTGCCACAGGGAGACTATGTCTGCCAGAGTAATGCGTGTCAGGACCAGTTCTTTCACTGGTGTTTTTGAGAGTGTTGGCTGTAGCTGGAGAGGATAGCTGGAAATAATTGTATCAAATACCCACTCATGTATTTCATATGTGATGTGCAGTTCCAAGTTTCATCAAGCAGATACTTTCATCAGGATCAAAACTAACCTCCTTCTAAGTTAATGATATCTCCTAGTTTGTGAAAAATGAGTGAATGAGTCTGATTAGCTGAATAATAACCAGGATGGAATTTCGAAGGGGGATTGCTGAAATCAATCAAGGACTGTTGGACATAGACACACACAAGGAAAACTATGTAATTTAAATTGCAATGAGCCTGCAATAGTTCCATAACAGACATACAACTCTTAGCTTGCCATCTGTAAAGGTGTCTAACCTTATTCACCCACCTAACCTGCAGTGTGCAGTAACAGTTGTTTGTTTTCTTGCTATTGGTTTAGTTACTTAAGATCCCCCACAAAAAACAAAAGAAGAATCATACTTGTCAAGCAATTGACCTTAATGTCTCTGGAAAAATAAACAAGTACTATACTTGGCTTTGTTTAGTGTTATTCTACAATGTTTGGAATATAATCTCACTCTAATCTATCTCATTTACACATTTGAAGTCAACAAATTTAGCAGCATAAATACTTGGTGGTCTCATTTAGATTAGTTTTGTGTTCTATTGATGGTTTTTAGTTTGTTTAAATCTTGTAGTCTGTTTCATGTACTCATCTCAGATATTTCTTCTTACTGTTTTTCCTTGCTTTTGTTTTTAGTCACAAAAACATCTAAAGATGTTTATACTTCCAATAGCCATTTCAAGCCCCTTGAAATGGCCGTTTTTACTATGTCAACTTCAGTGTATTCTCTTAGCTCACATTTATCCATTTTCAATATTCTCTACCTCTTCATCATTCTTTGCCTTTGCAGATATGTCACCACAGGAAGCAACAATAAATGGGAAATGGAGGTTGAATATGTCTCGACTGAGGCTCAGAAATCAATACTCCATTGAACAGATGGTATTATCAATAGGCAGTGGCTCAAGCAAATGAGTAGTTCAGGCTGATTTAGCCAGGAGGCAGTGAGACACATTGCAAAAAAATAACACACAACAACCGGTGTACATGCCATTCCTAATTTAACGCAGAGTACAACCAGAGCTGACTGACCTGTTAGGAGAGGGCGGGGGTGTGTGCTGGTTTCCAATCCCTGTCCTGTTCACATCTCTCATTTAGAGAGAAAAGCCACAGCAGTGCATCCATGCATTCACTGTCTTGAGGCTTACGCTCCAGGATTTTGCATCTCTAAATGTCAAACTGTTAAGCTGAAAAAAAGGTTTCATGTGTGCGCAAACATCTTTCACTATTTGGTTCATTAAGCCAAAAGTTTTCTGTTATCTTTTTTAAGATTTTTAGGATACTCTTTCTTGCTGCCAGCACTGAAAGCAACATCAAAACCCATTTTATTAGCTGGGGTGATTGCAGTTCAATGTGCCTCACCGCATTAAGCTCAGTGCCTCAGCCGGCAAATGGGAGCAAGCAGCAGAACAAAGGTAGCCTGGAAACCAGTGCTGCAGTCTGCGTAGCACAACTGCATCAAGTCACAGGCGGACTATTTTCCCAGTAGCAAGTCAAGGCAGGTAGAGATGAGAAGAAGAAAGAGAATGAGGAAAAACAAAACATATTGAAGATAAGGCAGCCATGTTTCAGAGCTGCAGTCAAATGTTTGGGAAGCATAAACTTCACTGTAGACATTTTTAACAGATGTGTTTTTGCTTGCATTCATTTTGACATATTGTGAAATATGGCTTTTTTTTCTACCGTTTTTACAAAAACAATTTTTTTGATGGCATGACAAAGACTGTGTTTTGTAAACTGGCAAAACAAGTCAACTTTTTTTCCTTTATCCCCTTTACTTTAAAATAAGTTGGAGACCAGAAATGATGCCTTGCAAAATTATTCATACCCCTTTTTCTCATTTTGCCTTGTTACATATTCAAACTTCAATGTATTCTATCTGGATTTTATGTGATAGACCAACACTGACAAATAGACATTAGTTGTGAAGAGGAAGGAAAATTATTTAGATTCAAAATAAAAATAAGAAAGATGTGTTGTGCACTTGGACAAATCTACTCCGTCAGTACATTGTAAAACAGCACTTTGCTCCAGTTGCAGCTATGTTTCTACCAGCAGTAGCTGTTTCTTGATTTTATTTTCTTGGCTCTGGTGGCCTTTATTTGACAGTGAGTGGACAAGATAGTGGGTTGTGAGAGAGGGGGAAGACAATCAGCAAAGGTTAGCAGGCCATGACTTGAACCTTTGCCAGCCGCGTAGGGGACTGAAGCCTCTGTACATGGGTCGCATGGTTTCACCTCTGCACCACTGTCATATGGACAATTGCCCAGGATGGCAATAGAAAGGGGTGTAGGGGCACCAGATAAAAGTATCTGATTTCTATCAATTGTATCCTGACCAGGTTTTCTACTGCCTTTATGCATGTCCAGTTCCCTTCATGCTGCTGAGAATAGCTATTTCTGTCTGGTTGCACAGAATTCTTGCTGAAAACTAACCCTACATCCTAGGGCCTATACCAAACTTTTTTCTTGTATTTATCTCCATTCATCTTTCCATCAACTCCATCCAGATTCCTTTTCCGTGTTGAAGAGAAGAATTCTCACAGCATGGTGCTGCCATGTTTTACTCAGAGGTTTTTGTTTTGAGACAGATGTGCAATGTTTGTTTTCCAAAGTAATAGATTTTCTCAGGACTTTTTTTAGAGGTATCATCATAAGAAATTGTAAATACCAGTACAAGTTACATGTTCAGTTTTTTTAATTTGAAAAAACTGAACTCTTAGTTACTCTTAGTTACCAAGCAGAGATTACTCTTAGTTACTCTTAGTTACCAAGCAGAGATTGGTCATTTTCACTCAAACAGTCCTTTATCAATTCTTGCAATAATGAGGACAGCAAGGTCCAAATTTAGAGTCGGGTCTAATTAGAAGAAAAAAAATCTGTTACACTAGAGTTGAACTGTGAGATGTCACAAAACAGTTTCTCACCAGAGTTCTAGGAGCTAACATTCTGGTTTGGATCAGTAGCATTGTAATTATTCGATTAGAATGCTGACAAAGAACCTTGAACCTAGGGAAGAAACTACATCCTTATATGTGATCCCTCCTGTCTACTCTAAACTCTCTCTAAATTCCAGCAGGGGTGGAAAAATACTTTGGGAACAAACACAAATTTAGCTGCGGCTGAAGCGGTAGAGTGAATACTTTTGTCATCCTAAGTGTTAGAGAGAAGCTAAACTTCTACTACTTTGTGTTGAACGTTTTCATAAAATCTCAATAAGTCACACTGGAGTTTGTGTTTTTAATGTGGCAAGATGTGGAAATTTCAAGATGCATGAATAATTGTGCAAGGCACTGTACTTAACAAACGCAATAAGCCGAAGCTGAACAACACATCCCTTTTAACAATGGCACTCTTTCTTACCTTAATGCTTTCTAGAGGCTCATAAGGAAGGTGAGTAACATAGAGGTTGCTGGCCGAAAAACAAATCAACCAAACCTCCTCTTTATCCCTTTTGCATCTCTCCCAGTAGAGATTCTACTTCCCCCCCCTCCTACAACACCAAAAGCTATGGAGCATTAACCTCCCTTGCTAACACTGACATTGCATCAACGGCCGACTAAAGACGTGCATCCTTCCCACAAGTCTGTAGTCGGGAAAGATGAGCCCGTATCCGGTTTGCGTGTGGATACAGGAGCCAGTAGCACCATCTTCTTGTGGGCGCGTCAGATTGCATGTCTTCATTGGTGAGATGGAATATCACACACTCCCCTGTGAGATATGTTCCCCCTGCCTGAGGTCATGCTTGAGAGAAGAGCTTTGCTGAGGTCAACAACCAATGTCAGAGGTCAGATGAAGATGAAAGCATCTGTAGGAAAAAGCCATAAGGGTTGCTTTGGTTGGAGCTTGTTCTGACCTGTGTTTTGTGTTTGTGTTTTTAAATGATGTGTACAGGCAGCACACAGCGGAGGACACAAGACTCTGCTTTATGGACACGCCATCCTCTTGCGGCATTCCTTCAGCTCTATGGTCAGAGATCAATCACCACACAAATATTTGAACAAAGCATTAAAGTTTTATTATCAAGAATAGTTCTTTGTTAAATATTACTTCTTTGACATGATATATTTTGTGACTTAACATGTGTGTTGACCACCAGTACTTGGCCTGTTTGAAGACATCAAGGTCCCAGACAGATAAGCTGTCCTTTGATGTCGGCCTGCAGGAGGATTCAACAGGTAAAATGAAAGCTTTACAGCAGGTTTCCTTTCATCCTCCTCTTTTGAACTTTTATTTCCACCTCTGCAGTTTCCTCACTGTCTTTGTTTTTATCTCTGTCTGGTGACTTCACTGTAATTTTCTCTCTGGTGTCTCAATGCCCACCTCTTTATCTTTCTCTCCTTATTTGCTCATGACTTAGTTGTGTAGCTACTCTTTTACATTTCAGTTATTATTCCCCAGGGACCGTTGTAGACTCAAAGTGAGCCTCTGTTGTCAGTAATGATTATATATAGACTGCATATTTGAAGGTCTTGTTGTGATATCATGATACTTGCAAACATTTTTCCCCTGCTGCTACTATTCATTCTGCGCTGTGCAGTATTTTAATGAACAGTTGTTCCAATATGACATTAAAAGATTGCTTCCATGGGCACTCACACGTTTACTAGTCCCCCTTTCTGCTGGCTGTGATCATGTTGCACTGTTAGCAATGACACAATGCCTGAGCAGAATGTAGAGTAGTTCAATACAATCTTGTATTTATCCATAATTATCTGCTGTTTTTATTAGAGACTTTTACAACAAAAGCACATTAAAACCTTGTCAGTGCTTCAAATGCACTGATCAGAATTTTGTGGTTGAATCTGAGCTTTGTTTTTTTGTAAAACTTTAGTCTGCAGATCTACCTTTAAAAACTGGAATTTTTGGAAGGTATCAGACCAGCATTCAATATAATTTTATATATTTAGATATTTGTATTGGGAGCAAATGCGACTTCACATTATGTCATATTTCCTCAGGACTTATTGTATTTACATTAGTTTAAGTTCACACCAATGAATAACTAATAAGAAAAGATTTCTTTATTTCGCTCATTATTCATTTCAAATGGTAAATAAACTGAATTTGTATACATCACTTTTCTAGTCTTACCACCACTCAAAGCCCTTTATACATGAACCATTTTCACCCAATCACACCCACAAACATTCAAACACCATTGTGCAGACTGAGAGGCAACTTGGGAATGCCATTGCTCAGGGGCACATTAACATGTGGCAGGAGAAAGCTGGGATCAAACCTACAACTTTTGGCTGCAAAAAACTACTCTACCCATTTGGCAAATAAAGTCGACTCAACATTTTTATTATTGATTGATAATGCTATACACAAGTTATGAAAATGCATGGAATAAACAAGGATCAAAATGAGAAATTTAAATGAATTTTTGACATGTTTCAATGGAGATGAAGGCAAATGGTCCTGGGTTTGAATCCTAGCTGAGCCTTTTCTGCACGTATCTGTGTGTTTTCTCTCCATGCATGTGTAAATTTTCTCTCTGTTGCCCTGTAGAAGAATGGTGACCTGCCCAAGGTGTAACTTGCCTTTCATTCAATGACTGGACAGGCATCAGTTTCCTTTCTGAAGCTCTGCATGGCTTATGAAGATATAGAAATGGATATATTGATGGAATTTAAGTAGTCATGATTCAAAACTGTTTGGTGTTGTAGGTGAAGCCTGCTGGTGGACGATCCATCCTGCTTCAAAACAGAGATCAGAAGGAGAGAAAGTGCGCATCGGTGATGACCTGATCCTTGTCAGTGTGTCCTCAGAGAGATACCTTGTAAGTGTAAAGTTTGTCATCTAAACCTTAAAGACTATGAGCTCATTTGCCTGAATTTGTGCTCATTAGGTCTATGTAAAAAATACAGACTCATCTAATGTCACAAAATGTCATCCTAATCCCAGTCCATTTGGCAAATGCCTTCCTGCTGGAATCTCTCCCCCGAAGTAGTAAAATTACATTTTTGTTTAGATTACAATAAGGAATTTTTTATCTATAGAGTGCAGTTTGAAGGATTACAATTTTGTTAGACATAACAAATTTTAAATTAGCCTCTTCTGGTTTCATCTTTGTCACACTTTCCCAGCCACCAATGATGATTTTGGGGTTTTTGTACCTCTGAAACCACCTACGGGCTTCTTTTAAAATTTGTCCAGCCTTACTATATCACTGTTCTTTACCCGGAAAACATTATTTCCTGTGATTCATGAAACTGTTGACCGCTTCCAGGCAACATTTGCACCCCCCAACTGTGATGTGTTCAGAGACAGAAGACCTCTGTCGCCTTACAGTCACCAACGTCAATCTGGTCATCTGTCCCAGCTGTCAGGCATACTATAATATATGGAGACAGGAAGTGCCTAAGGACTGTGAAAACACTTCAGGGAGCAAGGATTATGTCTCAAAATGTTTTTTTTTAAGACTTTGCTTAAAACATTTGTGTAATTATTTATATTCTCCTGGAAGCAACACTGTCCAAAAATAGAAAATGTCTGTTAGTCAGCTTTATGATTTCATCAGTACTTCAATTATATAGTGTTGTGTGTTCAGAATTATGATTACTTTTGTGAGTTCAATTTAACTGTGCTAAACATATGGATTCATCTGAAGCTGAGGCACTGTTTTTGTTCCATTAATATTGAAGAGAGTGTGGATTTAACATCTTTTTAGTGTGCATGAATGATTAAGTCCTCCATGTGGTCTCTCCTGCAGCACTTATCCATCTCCAATGGCAACATCCAGGTGGATGCTTCCTTCATGCAGACTCTGTGGAATGTCCACCCCATCTGTTCTGGTAGCAACATAGAAGAAGGTAGAGTCTTATCATGTTCTATTCATCAAGTTATTCTCAGAACATAATAACTACCAGATTAATTTGAAACAGTTGTCTTTAAAATTCAGATTTACTTGCAACAAAAAATGCAGATAAGTTAACATTTTCTGCCCTGTCTCTGATCAAGTAAATGCTATATAATTGAATGGTGTCTTGCAGAAATATTCATACCTCTTGAAATAGTTCACATATTGTCAGATTACCACTTTACAATTCAATGTACTTTAGAAGAGATAGGAAAATGATTACAAATAAAAAAAACTGAAAAGCATGGCATACTTATGTTTCAACTTCTGATCACACGAAATAATAACCCATCAATTTACGATTAAGTGATTAATAATTTATTAGATTAAAATGTGTTCCAATCTTTAATAGCCTCCGCTTATACCTTCTTCAGTGTTGTAGCGCCAACGTATATTTTTTTTCAATTCATAAATATAAGAGGTCTGTGTTTTATATATTATAAATATGTCTATAAGTTTAATAATATGACAGAATCACTTTTTTCTGTTTATTTAGTCAATAGCAACAGCTGCAAAAGATTGTTAAAATATAATGCTACAATTTTTAAATTCAACTTGGCCGTTCATGATATGTGACGGTCGAGTCGATGCTCTCGATACAGGAAAAAAAACTGATTTTTAAGAAAATGGCAGCTTATTAAGTAGTTACTTGACTTCTTCATGTAATTTGATTGAAATTAAGCTCTTCTGGAAATAAGAATAGGCAAAAATTTCAGTCTCATTTGTAGGAAGCCGGTAGAGTTCTACCAAGTATTTCCTTGGAGAGTATTCACCACTCTACAACCTTGTAAAAATCTTTTCACTTCATAATGATGTCCTGCTATGTCTTGGGTCTGTTACACAATCCAAGTGAAATGCACTTAGTGTAGTTGTACCATGAGAAAATGGGAGAATGTTTAAGGGGTGTTGATACTTTCGAAAGGCTCTGTAAAAGTGTTCTTTTAATTCATATCGTCATTCTATAGCAGACTAGCAGCAGCAAAGAACAGTAAAGAGCATTTTTTTAAGTTCTCTTCTGCTCCATAGGCTACCTGTTGGGTGGCCATGTGATGCGTCTATTCCACGGTCATGACGAGGTGGTGAGCATCCCAGGATCAGACCAGAGTGAAGAACAGCAGAGGTGTGAAACACTGACAAAACAGCACATATGAGCTCATAGTTAGCTATTGCCTTTGCTTTCATCACACTTTATTAAAATCTCTTTGACCAGCTTTGACATCTGCAGGAGCAAAAGATGGCAGAATTAAAACAGAAAGAAGGAAGGGTGAATAAAACAACCCAGCAGGACATGAAGTGGGTCATAACTACAGACATGGCCCGTGCACACACTCAACAAGGTGCTGGGAGATGTGCTTCTCCCTATTGGACACAGACACACACAGTGTCTATTTTTAGAACAGAGCATGGCAAACATGGAGGCGGTATTGGATAATTCATTTTAGCTTTGGCTTTTCTCCGAGTGTTGTCCTTGAAATTTAGTGGAAGCAGCTTTCCTTTAAGACACATTTTATTTTTTCGAGCCAGATCAAACCCACTGCGAGCCGACACCACAGGGTGATGAGTGTTTTCTTTTATCTTTGAGCTCAGTCACCCATATATCGCTGATAGACAGTGTCGCTGTGGGTTATCAGGGCACATGTGTCTCCGTTTGAAGGATGGCGTCCCAGTGTCAAAAAGAGTGAATGCACCCCATGTGGTGGTGTGTGTTTATGTGTTTGAGCCAGACATCTCTAGAAATCAGGGTGATGAATGAGGGTTGCACAAGAGGTGGGATTCTTCAGAGCTAGTATGAATGACCTTGACGGTGGCATCCACAGTCAAACCAAACACTTCTGCTTCTCTGGCTTTCCCAGGATAGTCAACTATGAGACGGGTAAAGCTGGTGCAAAGGCGAGGTCTTTGTGGAGGTTGGAACCACTGCGAATCAGGTTGGGAATAATTCCCTCAGTCTTTCTCCGTCTTCTATGTTTCTTTAAATGTATTTATCTTACATCAGTCTGTAGTTTCCCACCTTTCTGTCTGCAATTTTGTATGACCTTTTCTGTCCCTGTAATCTCAGGGTTTTCCTTAACATTTTACACCAAATCCAATTTCCTGTCACAAATTACCACTTTTTTTTTTATTTATGACCCTGTTTAACTTATTGTTTTTCTGCATCAGGTAAAGAAAGCAATGGACAAAATTTGGAGATGTTTTTGAGATGCTTGAAGGAAATCTTGTCATTACATTCCTACCTGAGCAGTAGATCCCTGCAGGACTTCCAAGCTTATTTAATTAGAGCTGTGGCTGCCTGGTCGTCGTGATACTGTTTGTTCAGTAATCCTTTTTAACAAACTTCTGAGTTCTTCAAGTTATTATTTTACTGAAAATAAATAGCACAAGTCGCTTGTGTTTACTAATTAGGGGAGTTCTGAAAACAACACTGGTTGCACTAGAATTCATTTAGGATTATCAGGATGAATGAGGTAAATCCAAAAGTCATACCATAATTACCATATTTTCAAATTTGTTTGTAAAACATTTTATATCAATTTCCTTCTACTTTGCACTGTGATCCACTTTGCGTTCATCTATCACCCAAAAGTCACAACAATTTCATTATTGTTTGAGATTGTAATGTTACAAAATGTTAATAAATGTAAGTTGTATGAACTCTTCAGCAATACTCATGCATTTCTCTATCATTTGCAGTTGGAGTGGAAGCCACATCCGCTGGGGCCAACCGTTTCGACTACGTCACCTGACAACAGGTCACTACCTGGCCTTGACTGAGGACAGGGGGTTGGTGCTGCAGGACCGGGAGAGGTCAGATACCATTTCTACAGCTTTCTGCTTTAGAGCATCAAAGGTAAGTACATTCACACAGAGGTACAATTTCATAAACCTACCACAGCAAATATGGGCCCTTCATTGTGTTCTTTGATTTGTATTTGTATTACATGGGTTCTGACAAATCATGTCTGAACCTAAGACATCAGAGATTTTGTGGTTGATGTTCTCCTTAATGTTACAAAACTACCATAAAAATTAGAGACTGTTTCAATAATGTTTTCCCTGAACATAACCCCAATGAGATCATGCAGCAGGTCAGCTCCTCAAACTGTGATTGTCTGATCCATTAAGCGCATATGCAGTAGAGTTATGTGGCTGTTTCGTTTGATTTTCTTGTTGTGTTTTATGCATTTAATTGTTATTTCACATGACGGCTTTCTTCATTCCCTCCTGAACTTCCACAGGAGAAGCTGGAGCAGAGCCCCAAGAGGGACATTGAGGGCATGGGGGTGGCAGAGATTAAATATGGAGACTCGCTCTGCTTCATCATGCATGTAGCAACAGGTCTGTGGCTGTCCTATCAAGCGCCTGATGTCAAATCTACTCGACTGGGTCCCCTCAAAAGAAGAGTGAGCATTGACATACACAAGCATAAACATAAACAAAAATGATAAATAAGATTCCTTGGAGCAGATGATGAGTCCAGGTATAATGAGCTCAGTGAGTAGGATGATTGGTTATTGGGTATTATTCTAGTTCTATTAAATCTGAAAACTTTTTCATTGGTTTTGCTCCTAACAAAATTACTATACGTTTTGAAAATCGTGTTATAATCTAACACTGCTATAAATCTCTCTTCAGTTTTACCCCTAAATTGTCTTCTGTGTTCTTTAGTCCTAATAATGCTGTTTATTTCTAATGTTTTCCAAAGTCTTTACAGAACAGCTGGATTTATATTAAAGTTAAATTACACATAGTTTGACTCTATTTACTGATGATGAGGTATCTGAGAGCATTTGATTGCAGTGGATGCTATTTAGGGGTGTTAGAGTAAGGAGGTCTGGCACAAATGCGCTCTACACTTTGTAAAACTTTTTTCCTAAAAACACTGCTTTGCTTCTCACCTAAAATCCTTCTAAAATGCTTTGAAGTCTGTTGTAATGTGACAAAATGTAGAGAAATTATATGGTTTAGATTGACTTTGCAAAGCATTGTGCATTCAATATTGAATGCTGAAGCTCTTGTTTTCACCTATGTTCTTGTCGGTGTCTTTTAATGCTGGCTGAGGATACTCAAATCTTTTTCCTGTTCTATTTGCCTCTCACCTTTCTCCTAAATCATCCGATCATCTGTTTTTCCCTCAAGGCTTGTCTTCATTCTGAGGGTCATATGGATGATGGGCTAACCCTGCAGCGCTGTCAACATGAAGAGTCTCGAGCCGCAAGAATCATCCGCAACACAACGCTGCTCTTTAAGCGATTCATCAGGTATGCAAAACATCGCTCACCTAATGCGAGGAAGGTTGTGGATGTGCAAATTACCCATTAAACCGAATTATCCACTTAAAACAAATTGAAACAGTTACATAAAAAAAACATTCAGGTAACTTAAACACCTGCTGATGTTGAAGGAGCACAACTAATAAGACAGCTTACTCCCTCGTGGCACCATGTTACAGAGATTACAGCTGAAGCCAGAACATTGATCTCTCAAAGCCCCCCAGCCTTTCACACTTTCACACAGTCACATGTTGTGATGTCACCAGTGGAAAGCCATGCTCTAGGCCTGTGAGTTTTGACTGAGTGAGAAGCCCAGCCTGCAGACAGCTTGCTCAGTGGACCTGTCTGGTGTTTGTAAATGGGAACAATTTCAGCAGGGACGGAGGCCAGCTTTGAGAAAGGACCACTACGACTGGACTCTATTTTTAATTTGTTATCGAAATCCCTCTGGGTCCCTGTCGTGTCAACATGTGAGGAGGTGTCACCCTCCCTCCTGCAGCTATGACACATACATCTGCCCCCCTTTATCCCTCCCACGCATACGACAGAATCTATTTTTAGCAGGTCAGCGGAAATCAGTTATTCAACATGAATGAACTTGTGGGTTAAACACTGCTAGTCATCACTGCCTGTCCTTACATCCGCACATCTACCCAAGAGGCGTACTTTTATTGCCTTTATGATTCATTGGGCAATTTTAAAGCAATAAATGATTGTAATTCTCAGTGAGAATTGTTGTAATTATGTGTCTTGCTTCTGTCTATCTGTTGCAGAGACCTTGATTGCCTCAGCGTTAAGAACAGGACCCTTGTAGTCTTGCCTGTCGAGGAGGTGCTCCAAACACTCAATGACCTCATCACCTATTTCCAACTCCCTGATGTTGAGCTGGAGCATGAGGAGAGGCAGATAAAGCTGCGTTCACTCAAGAACAGACAGAACCTCTTCAAACAAGAAGTGAGTTATACCATCAGAGAAGGCTATGAAAATGCAATATGGAATATTACTTAATAACAGAAGCAAGTCTTGTCTCTACCATTGAAGCCTTCATCAAAACAAAACATCAAACCAATACAGCCCCTATGACGGCTCCAACGCCCAAAAAATACCAACCTATGATGCAGTCAGGTTGCTATTGTAGATAGATGCCTACTAAGCTCCAAATAAAGCAATAGTCTTATGTTTAATCTATTCACCCATCAATACATCAATGCAGGTTTGTTTTTAAAGCATAAACATGCTTTAAAAACTTGGATCAACATGGATATCTGCTCTAAATTCAGGCAACTTAACTAAATAGTCTGAAAAAGGAGGCAATTTGGTCACTAAAAATGATCCTGAACTCAGTTAAACATTAATGAAGCATTCAAGGAGAGGCTGCACCTCTGTATTAAAACCACTGCAGCAAACCTAGAAAAAATTATTAGCTTTACTATTAGCAGATGCTCAATCACAGCCGAATCCATTGGATGAGTCATTCAGTAAATTTGTTTTTTGAGAAATTTCATCGTAATCATTGCCTCTGCTCAGTTTTGACTCAAAATGATCTTAGTTGTTTTTTTTAATTCCATCCAGTTGTTCAGAAATAGCTTATAGCTGCAGAACCTCCTGTACCAAACTGATCAAACTGCAATATCTCATACACCTTTTGAACAACACATATGTTTTATGGTTCAATTCCCTTAAAATTGGGTATTTTTTTTTTAATATTTATTTAACCAGATAAACTCCATTCAAATTGAAATCTGTTTTACAAAGATGATCTGACTTAAGGTTATTTGGTTTAAAAATGAAGGCTAGACATATTCTACAGAGTGGCTGCAGACAAATAAATAGTGATCACATTTTTTTGTGCATTACTCCCTATTATTTTTACTATTCTGGTTCACGTAAGGGATAATTGCACAACATTTGGTTGTGAAAATGCATAGCTACTTTCAGGCACTATTAAACCTTTTGGCAAAAATGATAAAGAACCCATAATCATCTTGAATTTATTTTTAGGCGGATCTTCATGTAATTTCTGCCAGAGAATGGCATGAATAGTGCAAGAATTGTTTTTTTTTTTTCAAATCTTTTTTCCCCTTTATTTTCTGTACTTATGGAAATATGGAAAACCTTTCCATTTTCTTTTATGGAAAGGTTTTCTTTCTTTTTTTCTAAATCAAAATTTAATAACAAAATGTCTGTTCTTAACAGTAAAAAAAAAACACATTTCATGGTTTTGTTAAAAAAAGAAAAAACTATAACTTATCTTTAGTGAAATGTAGCTCTTGTGGCTATTGACTAATTTTATTTCATTGGACTATAAAGGTTTCTGACCTCTTACTTGGGAACTTTCCTGAAAATCGGTGAATGGTCAGCTCTGCATAAAAGAAATTATGAGTTATGTGATTGTTTAAATTTGACAGCATGTTTGGTTAAGCTGAGAATGGAAGGAAACCTGTGAGAAGTGTCAGAGGTAAGACCAACTGAGGCATGTTTCATTGCTGTTATGTATTTGGAGGCACAGGAAATGAAGGTGTCAGCAGTTTTAGTGCTATAAGTTTTCCCCGGAGCGAACATGAGCGCACTGAAGCTGCTAAGCTTCCAGAGCCTAAATTACTTTTATCAATTACACAGTATGTCAGCTGGTATATTGAATAGCCGTTTCACCTCAAACATCCAAACGTTATTTGTTTTGCATCAATAATTACAATGATTTAAACTTAAAGAGATCTGATGCTAAGTAGTTAAATTCAAAATCCTAAAATATTGCCATGTGGTCTCAATATTCTTTCTTTTTCTTTGGTATGATATGATAAAATGAAATCCTCTGTGTTGTTCAGGATATATTGCCTTCTGAAGGTTAATTTGTCAGTGAAAAAAGCTGACTCATGATTTTTGCTGGCGTTATAAATCATTTGAAATTTCCATTTTGTCTTTTTAACGCCCTCCATTTTGCATATGAGATCACTGTAGGCATTCCTATGTGGCATAAATCACTGTGACACGTGAGGGGAGAGAGAGCTGCATCTATGACAGTGACTCTAATACAAATTTGGCAACAGCTTTTACAAATGAAGCTCAATAATTAATGAATGAGCGCTTGTCTTTGATATGAAATGTCTTGATATTTAACAGTGTAGAATTCAGAGGTCACTTAACTGCATTTGGAAGAACACAATACAATAAAAGATTATCAGATTGCTGTCAAGTATTTGGTTGCATGAGTTGGCATACAGACCTGTCTGAGTCCTCCCTGAATGCTGTAGCACCACTTAAAAAAGATATCATCAGCAGACTGGCTGCTGGTCCTTTCTGAAAAGGTTATACAAGATCCTTTTTAATTATAAATCAGGGTTTTTTTGTTTGCTTTTTGTCGGTTTTGTTTAAAACTTTAGGCTGTGACCTTCAGCAAGAACTGGGATGGTTTATAACTTAGTGAAAAATCAGCTCCTCCAAGTCTATGGCCTTGAATCCCAACTAGAAAAAGGTGAACTACTCCCTCTATGTTCAGTCAGTCTCTACCTCAAGTTGAGGAGTTCTTGGTGACTTCTTCACAAATGATAGTAGAATGGAGCAGGAGATGCATAGAGTTTTGTTATGGTGAGTTGAACCCTGGTTTATTGTTCCTTTTACATCAGTACCCTCGCCTAAGGTCATGTGATGTGGATTATGACCCAAAGAACATCTTGTAGATGAAATAAGCTTTCCTTCCTAGGGTGCTTCAGAGTAGAGCTTCTACTGATTTGAAGATTTTCCTGGCACATCCCTCTGGTTGGAGATCAAACCCCGCTGGAGGGACACTATACCCTTTTTGACCTGTGAACCCATTTACATCCTCCAGATTGAGCTGGGGAGTGTCACTGGGAGGAGAGATGTCTTCATTCCCCTCCTAAACCTATTTCTTTCGTGGCAACAATTCAGATAAGCAAAGGAAGATTCATGGATGTATGGATGGACCTACACCAGCTTTACTACTTCCTCTCAAGTGCACTTGTTTATGTCTTAGTGTGTTTTCCTATTAAAGACATAGCATAGGTTTATTATTTTCTTCTGTCACCTTCAAGAATGTCCATCATTTTATTGTTCTTTTTAATAAGTCTTCAGGTATTTCTTGACTTTATCAATTGATTGGGAATTGTATTGAGCAGTGACCTCTGCCACTTATTCTACAACTGAATATTCACAATAGTTTGTGCCTTTTCGTTAGATTAGTGGTATATTGTATAACCCTATCATTAACAAAATATCGCTGCACATAATATCCATATTTAGAAGAACAGCGTGAATAGAAATAAATGCTAACTAATTATTTAAATACCATGCTTTCAGACTGTCTTGTAATATGACCATTGTTTAATGCAGCACAATAAATTTTAGATGTAAAGACATTTTTGATTTCTGTGTTTTTTTAGGGCATGCTGACCCTTGTCTCCAACTGCATTGACCGGCTAAACGTCTACAACAGTGCGGCTCATTTTGGGGAGTGTGCTGGGTCAGAGGCTGGAGCTGCCTGGAAAGACATTCTCAACTTGCTTTATGAGCTTCTGGGTAATAAACTGGTCTCATAATCGTCCCTCATACACACATAAATTTGCATGTTTAAACTAACTCTGTACTGTTATCGGTCTGAGAGATGGGAGTTATTGGGAGAAAAAATGGTTGGAAGTGTGATTATTTTCTTTGCTGCTAATCTGACAGCTAACCAATACTTTGCACATTCAGTTTAATGTTTTTAAAATAATAATAAATAATCCCATTTGATGCTATCACACAACAGCCATTCAACTAGAGATGAACCAAAAAATCAGCTGTTCATCTAAGTTGGCCAATTGATTGACCCTGACAACAGGGAAACTCAACAATCCACTCTTTGAAGCAAGTCTGGGGTTTATTCAAATTATGAAAATAGACAGAAACCTTATACAAATAACAAGCACTCAGCACAGAAAATATGTTCTGTCTAATCATGCTGTCAATTTTTTGCAAATTCATAAAACAGACAATGGCAGTGTGCGTCTGGAAGCAGCTATACCTTTTGCACCCACCACACAGAGAACACACAGAGAACCACTGTGTCCTCTCTTTGCACCTTTTAGTCAGTGAATGTCAAATTTCATCATTATCTTGTCTGCTATCTGTTTTGTTTGTTTTTTCCATGCTCTCCACATGACCCAGTGTCATTAACCCTCCTGTCCAACAATCACTTTTAGCCTCTTTTACACACACTTTTAGTCTCTGTTATAATCTTTCTCTGACATATTTCACTAAACCATGAGCATTGCATATTTTTGCTCTCTGTCTATATTTGCTCATGTCTGCTACCTTATGCAAAGTTTATCTTTCATCCAGACAAACTGAAGCCCTTCTACCCTTCAAGAATGTCCTTCATGCTCTTATTTATACTGATTTCACCTCCTGGTTGAAATTAGTCTTCCATCCACGTCTCTCTCCTCTGTTCCCTCCTCCACACACCTGATGTAGCACAGCGCTAACTGGATTTGGGTTGCCTTCTTCCTTTCTTCCCTGCGTGTCTGCATCCCTTGACCCTGTCTTTTTGCTGCTAGGGCATTCATTAAGTGAGTTTGTTTGTCAGCAAGTGTTGATGCATTCTCCTTGTCCTACCTCTTTTGTTTACTCTAGGCACTTTCAGAAATTAATATGTATAAAAATATCAAAGCAGAACCTTTGATATAACTGGCTTTGGCATTAGTTTAAGGTGTCCCTATTTGGACGACCTTGTTATGTTGTTATAAAAGGTATGCAAGGTTTGAAATGTGCCAATCAAACATGTTGGTCTGTGGTGCAACATTTAACTTACCCACATTTCTTGTGACTTACAGCGGCATTAATCAGAGGAAACCGGAACAACTGTACCCAGTTCTCAAACAATTTAGACTGGCTTGTGAGCAAGTTGGAAAGACTAGAGTCTTCTTCAGGTACACCCATCATTCGTCATCATACTGCGCTTTTCAAGATGACCACTGAAACACATTCCCTTCTTTAAATGAGCCTTTGAACTCTTGGTAGTGTTTGCCTTTTATATATAGGCATATATATGTACCAGCAGTGTTTAATTTTGAATCACGCAATCTGTCTCTATGACAAGCGTTCTCTGCTTTGTCTTTCCCTTTTGCTGGTGTTAACTAATTGATGCTTTTTGTGGGTATGCAGGCATCTTGGAAGTTCTGCACTGCATCCTAATTGAGAGCCCTGAGGCACTTAATATCATTCAGAAAGGACACATTAAGTCTATCATATCACTACTCTACAAGCATGGACGCAACCACAAGGTAAGCGCTGAACAGCCATGCAGTAGTCAGTGTTAATATGGGACATTGTTGCAATGTGAAATACACCTCTTGGTTTTAGCGTTGATGTAGAAGTTTAGTTTCCTTCCTTTATGTCTCATTACAACCTCAAGGCTTGATGTATTTTATTTGGATTTTAAGTGACAAACCAGCATCAAGCACCATAATTAAGTGGTAGTGAAATTATTCACAGCATTCAGAATTATCATTACCATTTTGACTTGTGGTATTGAACCTTTTTTTAAGTGGTTAGTATAAGCAAAAAGCGGAACAACTTCAACAAATCATTAAACTAGCAAGAAGAACTAAAACAAACAAAAAAATACTGAAACAGATTTAAAATTTTTCCTGAAACAGAACATGCAGTTTGCAGCGAGGATAGGTACAGCAAGCCTTAAAATAGTAGGTTGTATGATATATGTGTGCTTTCCTTTTTACGTTATCCTTACCTAAAAGGTAAACTCGACTCACATCTAATTGAAAACAAGTTTTTCTTGGAACTATGTGTTTATCTTCTCCTCTTCAGCTATTTATTGACTGAACATATCTTGTACCAGCATAAACCTCCTCTCTTGGCAGAGGGTTTCTGGGATGTTAGGTTGCAATGTCTTCCTGACATAAATAAAACTGTTTACCATTGTAATAAAATCAAAGAGCAGACAGCTGGCTGGCCCAGGTCATAAATCTGCCTGAATGCATCATTTTCCGATGGAAGCAGAAGCAAAAGGTCAATGATTAAGTGGCCTGTCACCCTTGGCTGAGCCTCCTAGGCCATTTAATTCTGGGGTATTGTTAAGTGAATATTAGTAGATATGCTTTTTACCTTCAAGTAGCATTGCACAGTAATTATGCTATGGTTTAATGAAAACCGGTTGTCCCCAGAGAAACAACTTGGACAGTGATTTGCAACGCAGATCATTAGTCATTTGTAGGAAAATATGGATTCATGTTGACATGCTTAATATGAAAAAAATAGAGTAAACATTTAATTAACTTTTGGGAAGCTATTGTGTTCTTCATTACTTCTTGTAATCCTTCCTGCTGGCTTGCTTTCTTTTTCAGATTTTGGATGTGCTTTGTTCGCTGTGTGTATGCAACGGAGTAGCTGTTCGGACCAATCAGAACCTCATTTGTGATCACTTGCTGCCCAAAAGAGATCTGCTATTGCAAACTCAACTGGTCAATGATGTCCAGAGGTGAGAAAACTATCTATTTACCACAATGAAATCATGCCTCTTAAATACTATATTTCAGGGATTGTTTTAAGTCCAACTAAAAGTAGTGAAAAGAACACTAAGTGGACTGAATGGTAAATGGACTGAACTTATATAGCTCTTTATCCGATCATTTTGACCACTCAAAGCGCTTTACACTAGAGTCACATTCACCCATTCGCTCTCACAAACGCTCACACATACATACACCGATACGCAGATCGGTAGGCAATTTGGGGTTAAGTGCCTTGCCCAAGGGCACATCGACATGGGGCAGGAGGA
>CAEGAE010002058.1:0-64173 GCA_903067095.1 Girardinus metallicus
TATATATATATATATATTTAAATTACTACAAAGTAATTTAAAAACAAACAAAAATACTAGTAAATGCATTTTTCCCCATCAAGGTAAAATCTTTGGTAGTTTTCTTTTTTTGAAAACCATAAAAAAACAACAACAACAACAAAAAAAAACAATAGAATTATCATTCTTTAATTTCACTTTTTAACAGTGGCAATTAATAAATCTTGAGAAAATCTTTATTCTAAAGGTTATCCAAGTTTGGGAGTACTACACTCTCAAACTGAAAGCTGAAAAAAAAGCACAAAAATGGCTGTTTGGTGTGTGAAGGTTGCTGACCAGTGATCTAGACTCAAAATGTGTAGTAAACATTTCCTACAAATTTGCGTTTCAAAAAAGAGGAGCAGCTTTGTACAAGTGAAACATGAAGCACACGTCACATAAAAGCACAACCAGCTCCTGACACTGAGGTTGACAACAAGCGTGTGTGTTACCTCAAATATGCCAATTATAACTTCTAGCTGAGTGGTAATTTATGTAGCTGATAGTAAACACAGCTCTACTGATTCATGAGCCAGAACCAGTCATAACCGCGCTTCTGTCTTTATAACATCTGGCAGTTGTGTAAGAGTTTTAACTAACATAACCTTGATTAATAATTAAACTGTTGACTATTACCAAGCTATCTCCTCCCCACTTCATCCTAGAAAATACTGTAGTTTTGCTGCTCAGCTTATAAATGTGCCAACAGCTCTGTAAATTACATTTATAGGTCTATTTAAATTGAGTTCTTAAGAACATTAAAGTTAATGGGGACAAAGTCTAAAAATTCAAAAAGGAGCTTTACATTTAAAACAACATGAATTACTTCCGAGGAAAAGTGTTTGCAAATTATTTTTAATTTGCAAACGCACTTTTTTGACCAGTTAGTGCGTTTCAGCACTAACTGGTCCCCAACAGCACTTCTAGTTTCAGAGCAACATTTATTTCCGTCTTCATCGCCACAACAGTGATGATAAAGTCAAGAAAACAAACCTGTTACAGTGACAACATGACCCACGCTGCCAGACCACAGCAAATAATCCATTTCATCAGGGACTTTAAATTAGTTGTGACAACCAGCTGACTGGACAGAACTGCTGTTCTCAAATACATTTCACCACGTGCGAATCTGTTTAGAAACACATTCGTTCCCCAACCACTTCTGAAAAAATATGGTTAAAAAAAAAAAGCATGTTTTGCAGCCGTCTGCTCTTTCAGCCCACCGCTGGTCAGCACTGTGGGTGGAAATCTCACCATTCTAAGATGTTGGAGGGGAGAGGTTCTGCACAGATGTAAGGCACTGGGTCTTTCTTTATCCTGAGGTAATCCTGCTTAAGTCGCTGTGTGGCTGTCGTTGGAGCTCTCTTATTCCCGGTGTTGTTCATCTGAGATCAGAAAAATAAAAATTGAGAATTAAAAATGTACATCTTACTCTCACTCATATACAAATGAGTCTAATAACAACATTCAAACACTTTTTGATGTTTAAGTAACAAAACTTTTGATAGCTTTTTTATTTACCTTATAAAAATAAAAGCGAAAGATGAAGAACAATGTCACACCACAGAGATCAGATAAAACCAACATTAGTGTCATAATAAAAACAGAAATAAGCAGAAAACCAAAGTCCTTGTTTATCATAAACACACATCAAAAAAAAAAGGTTACAAATTTCTTCCAGATCATTTATTGAGTGAAAATTTGTCTAAACTACATTCTTGAAATAGCTGCATGGACAGATGGATCTGAGTCCAGCACAGAGATTATATGTTGTATAACACGATACACTGAGACAGATAATCGAGTCGTTTAATCTGAAAGGAGTGGAGTTCACTGTAGTGTGTCCCGTCTGAGTGGAAAACATTACTACAGCAAAAACAAACCACGACATCCCAGTTAAAGCGATATGTGATGTCTTCAGCAGCTGAACCGAGTTCAGTCATGTGAATGGCAGAGGCTTAGACTTCCACTACTTCTTAAAGTTACCATGACACCCTGCAAATACAAATACGTGCCACTTTAACAGAGCAGAGATAATTCTTATAATGAAAGTATATAATTTGGTGATGAGTATACAAGGTTCCCCCCAGAAAACTTGCTAAGCCCGGTGGTCAGGGTGCCGAGGCGGCCCACCGGCAGCCCACCGTGTTTTTGTATTAAAAGATGTTAAGTAGACAGGAAATGTAAAAATATTACTGTGTAATTATATGTTACATCGCCAGTGAAACGCCATTTAAATCCACAACTAGTCTCAGAAACAACAAATCAAAAAATACAATTAAAATGAATATCAATTATTTGCACTTCTGTTTAATCCAAATTAAGTCAGCGGCTTCAGGGGCCCCATAAAGGCTAATGTTTAAACACAGACCACAGATACATAAATGTAACATTTCTTTATTGAGATGATCAATGATGCTAAATTTGATTTAATGGTTTCAGCATACATAAATTTAAATATTTTAAATTGTTTAACATTTAAATGTAAGATTTTAAGGAGCTGCCAAGTTTACTTTATAAAAGTTCAAAGAGCAATATTCATAGTTAAATTGTTTTGTTACCATAGCTACAATCTGATGCCATGAGTTTAATCTTTGAGTTTGAGCTTTGTTTGTTCATACAAATGAGTAAACTGCGATTATAACTTATTGCTTTTTAGGTTGGCCAGTTAAACTAGTCCCCCTCTCCCATATTTCACTAAATTTAACACAGAAGCTGGTGGAGGTGCTGGTGGTTTTAGTAACAAGAGGGGCCCCTAAGTCAAATTCCGCTCCAGGCCTCATACAGCCTTGGACCGGCCCTGCATGATGAGTTAAAATCGCTGCACTGCGCAAAGATGAGCAACAAACGGGAGATTCAATTCAATGTTGCTAACGTGGCTGCAGTAGCTCTTCCGTTTCGTGCCTGTTGAGGTTTTAATGAGGGGACACAGAAACTATTTTGGTTGGTCGAGTTTTTCTGATCTATTTTCCTAAAAACATAAACAAGAAAGGCTTAGCCTGGCTAAGTAAAGCATGGCAAGCCGCCGGGCCTTTAATACACTGGGGGAAACCCTGGTATATTAACTTGCCAAAGACAAATTCAAAGAGCGGAAGGCTTGAGGAGATATAAGACTTTCGGTAAAAACACCAGTTTTAGGTATGCTGCCTTCTGACAGAGCTTTACTCTGACCTGATAAAGAATGATTATGTAAGCGCTCACATTCTGCGCAGGATATTAATAAACTGTGAATTTCACATTAACAGTGCTTGGTAATTATTTTTTTCCACAAGCAGCCGGGTCAAAGCTGGCCTAATGTAAAATTGTACTTCACTGAGAGCAATGGCGGCAGTAACTGGTCCATTACTAGTTCAAGGACAGCATCAAAAAGTGAATTGTGTATGTGATTTTAATTCTCATTTAACAATTAAAATTAATTTCAAAACAAATATACTTGTACTCTGCAGATATCTGAAAAAGCCAGAACAACTGTATTTCATTTGGACATTTTAGGGCCACAAAACACTGAAAACAGTCACTGCAATTTTACTGCTGAATATTGAAAACAGACGTCGAGTTTCAATTATATCAATACGGGGACAACGTGAAGTGAAAGTCCACCCAAATGATGAAAATGATGAATATCATTAGCATAGGGGCAGTAACTGTTTTATTGCAAAATTCGACACTGCAGGCAAAACTGAAATATTGTGCCGTTCTGTTTGTAAGGCATTGTGACCTTTGTTTTCCCATTAACCTAGTTGCTGAGATCTTGAAATAAAAATAAAATAGACTGGAAGATAACAGATTTTAGACAGCTGGACAATGTCATTAATGACAACCATAAGAGCGACTATAACATATTATGTAATTTCATAACAGTCTTCCATTCCCACAAAGCAAATATGAAACTAAGTATTGCTATTCCATCACGTGACTACACTCGAAATGTGCTTCCCAACCGCTCACGTATTAGCCGTTCAAGAAAATGAGAAATGTGCCCTTCTACCCATTGACCTACTATAGTGGCCAAACAGCAAACTAATAATGAGTCATACGTGGACTGCAACAGTGTGTAAAGTATGACGAGAACATTTCCTGATAAACAGGACCTTCTTAACTCAACTTACTTAGCTAGTGCTAATCCGCTAGTTGACGTGCTAAGTTAATGTTAAAACACCGACAGATCAATGGGGAGCAGTTGTTTAATCACGAACTCTAAACAAACATCTCATTTACAAATCACAGAAATATGCCAAAATTTGTTGACAACTCGTGAAATCACAGTATACACTGTCTGTTACAGCTGGTGAACTTCTCCCGGCACCAGCCTCCAGCTAGCAAGTACAGCCGTTAAAAAGCTGTTTCCAGTAGCGCAACGCTAACGGAGGCCGTTGCTACCTAGCTTTAGCTATCAGCTGTCATAACAGCTCCCATACAGACGAGCTGCCACAACTTCTCTCATTTTTTCCCCTATTAGTGGGTGTGTAATGTCGACATACCTCTTCAGAGACTCCAATGAGAATATTTGTTCGTGGCTGGGCACGAAATTAAGATTGCTGTTTTTGTTGTCAAGCCTCCACACCGAGAAGACGATGACACCAACGTAGCTTTAGCTAACGTCACCAGCGAGAACAGTTGCACTTCCGGTTTCTTTCTTCGTGGACAGCTCGTCGGGAGGTTCTTTAGTGTCACCAGCTGATGTGGAATAACCCGCCATTTAATTATTTTTAAAGGCGTACAAAAAGTGGTTGGCAAATAAAAATTTCTATTTGTTTTAGGAAATTACCATTAAATACTGCAACTTGTCTGGTTTCAACATTGTAGACAACACTTTTATGAAGGTTCTTTATTTACCAAATTTAAACTTTAAACAGACTGAACAAAATATTCACACAAACCTTGAATTATTTTGCTTCTTTAGTTTATGTCATTTCTACCCTGGGATGCAAAATGAATTTCAAGTCTATGAGAAATATTTGTATTTTGACAAACATCAGAAATTCTTCCCTTTTCCGATATGTTTAAGCACTCATCATAGAATATTCCAGCAAAACCATTTCCGAATGTTCTTTAAGCGTTCTTTTATTTTTAGGCACCAACAAAAAAAGATGATTAGTAGTTAAATTCCGGTTATGACTGGGATAAAGAGAAGATCCAAAATTTGAAAGAAAAAAAAGTTTCAATGTCTGCAAGCTCAATTTTTTATATATATATATTATAACAGCTTACAGGTAAGCTCTCACATTCATTTTTTAGGAAAATTTTGAATATTAGATAATTAAAAATATATCTTTTATTATTATTTTTGAGGCACTTGTGGTTTATATTCACAGTATTTACATCTTACACAAAACATCGTTACTGAAGATGTGGGGGTTCAATTCAATAGTTAGAGATAAACAGAAAGAAAACGAGTTGGAGAGATAAATAGAGCCAGTTATGTTCAGTTTGTAATTCTAATTGGTCAAAAAAGTTTTCTATCCAAGGAAATAAAGCAGATTGTATTGAGTAACTGACTTGAAAGATTTACTCCTGTTTAGAGCATATTAAAGGAATGCTAAGTGGCAAGAAAAATAGTTGTAGAAAAAGATGCTTCAGCAACAGGAATACTCATAGCCTGGTTTGGGTTTCAAACCTGGTTGGGTTTTTGAGATGTTGTTTTCATTTTCCAGGAGGAATGGACATCTACCCACATTGGTAAATGTACTGAAAGCTGGTTCAGTGGCCATGGTGTAACTGATTGGTCAGCAAAATCCCCCGACTGAAAGAAAGAGTCGATAAAGACTTGCCGAGAGGAAGATGAGAGGCACCAGACTTAACAAAGCAGATTGTCTGAAGGCCATTAATAAAGCAACCTAGCATCAGCAGAGACACAAGCTGATATAGACAAACTTTTCAGTAGACTCACACTTAGACAGCTTTTTGTTAATTTTATGATTTTATTCTAATCAACAGAGAAAATGAATTTTGGGTTTTCATTATCTGTAAGCCATCATCATCATAATTTCACCTTTTTTGAATTACTGAAATAAATAAACTTTTTAATACTATTCTAATTCATTGGGATAACCTTGAGATTTTTGGTATGACCAACACCCAAACTTAATCTCATCGAGATAAAATGCAAAGCTGAAACATCACGGCTTCCTTCACCATTGTTTTTCTTTAAAGTATGAGACAACAGTCATTTCTCATCATGTTTGACCACCAGCTTAATTCATAGCTGACAACAAAAGAAAAAAATCCAGACCCATTTAATTAGTGTGCTAATTCATTTGCAAAACAGAGAAAAAAATAAATTAATATAGGAAATGAGATGCCAAAGATTAGAGATGCAATTCCATATACCGAGAGAGTGCAGAGTACTGTGCAGAAGCTAGATTTATTGCCTCCTGAGTCCTTTAAATATTTAGCAATCTATGATAAGCTATCTTACTAGAAAAACAAGAGTCAAGTAATAAAGGTTAAGCCTTTCAAGCAATTTAAGTAATATGAAACATGCAGTACAACTGCTTTTATTATAACACATATTGACTAAAGAATGGGCAACGAAGCGGTGGTCTGTCGGTCACTACAGCTTCTGATTAAGGCTGAACTGTATGCTTCTTCTCCTCAGCTTCTCGGGCTGGAGAGACGCGAGGACAGAAAACTCGCGAAAGACATCAGCACTGGAGATGTCACCTGTAAAAGGAATATTGAAATCAATGTGACACCAGGGAGACCTAAACACATTTTTTAACCTTCTCCAGGTATGTCTCAAGTAATAGCTAAACCTCTTTTCAGAATTCAGGAGGAAATCCCCAAAATATTTACGACCACCTAAAGAGAAAAACCCACAGAGCATAATGAAGTGAAGTTTGCCTTCCTTCTTACATATAAGCTTCATGTTTTAGCAAATGTAAAGCTACATTTGAAGCTAGCATTAATCATATCTATACTTCTTTCATTAGCAGCTCAATTAATTTCACATGAGAAGTTCTCATCCTGCTCTTTCTTGACCTAAATGTTTGTGCCATTCTGACTGAGTTAAACCTAAAATCAGAAGTGATTTCACAGTAGGCAGAATATTTCACATTTTATGCTGGAACATTCTGATCTACTTTAGCTTGTTAATGATAGAGCTTTCTCTCTGTGATTCCAAGTAAAGGTGGGAGAAGGTGCACTTAATAGCCTTATAAAGTGCAATGAAAAAAATTCATGCAGCTTTTTTCACATCTTGTCACATTTCAACAACAAACTTCAATTTTTTTTAAATTAAATTGGTATATGTTTTTCTTAAAGTGTAAGTAAAAGGCCACTTTGATGTTTTTTTACACAGAAAAAAAAAAAATCCAAAAGTGGGAATGACTCAGACGAGCGGGTGCTTCCCGTAAATAATTGCGCAATCGGTCCCCTTCAAAAATAAGTAAAGAGTCATTTTTGTGGAAGTAATATAAGAAGAAAAGTTTTGTTGAAAGAAAGCCCAGATGAGCCCATATTTCATCCATGAAACATGGTAGTAGCACCATTGTGCTGCAGGGATCCAATTCTTTGGCAGGTAATGGGACGTTGATAAGAGTTGGTCAGAAGATAAATTTTGCTAAAAAACAAAGTAATTGTGGAAGGACAACTGTTTAAATGCTGCAAAAGAAGTCAATGCCCATCTAAAATAACGTACCAATATTTGTGGATGTAATCTGACAAAATGTGAAAATGTCTGCAGAACATGAATGGATTTGCAAAGCGCAAAGGCTCTCCATACAGAAATGTTCAGGTAAAGGAGCTGCAAACCAAGGCATCTGAACAATCACCCCCCAATCACCAGATCAGAAAGAAAGATCCCACTTGTCCTCAGACGGCCCAGATTGCTTCACTCACTCTATCCCGAACATCCTTGTGTTTATCTTTCCTGCTGCCTGTGGAAACCCCTGTGGCAACAGAAGCAATGACATGTCAGTCATGGGTTACTTCCACACATGGACACGTGTTACATTTTTGGTGTAAAATGAAAAATTAGTTATTTATGAGACATGTTTTTCAGTGATGTGCATGGCGCTAAATAAAGCCTAAAAGTAGTAGATAATTAAAGGAAATTAAGAACATTTTAAACTGAAAAAAGAAAAAAAAATTGAATCTGAGTGTTAAGATTTGGTCTTAAACAATAAATTAAAAAGTACTAAGTAATGCTCAAGTTTATTTAAGTTTCAAGCAAACATAAAACCCACCAAGCAACAACAAAAAAATCTTATTTTATTTAAACTGGAGTAAGCTTTAGCCACATTTCTTTCCATTTTCAATTAATTTGTTGTGTTTTCAGAGTTCGGATTAAAACTTGATGTTCATCTTTAGTTTTTCAGGTTCAACTTTTTTTTTTTCAAATAAAAATACTTCATAGTCTTTTCTTAGTTTAATTTGCACTTGTTAAACTTGAAAGCAACTTTTCCTGGCAGCAATTGTGGTGTCAGTTTATACAGTTTAGTGGAAATTTTATTTCTTTCAATAAGTCAATTGATGTAAACACAGTTTATTATAATAAAAAAACCAACACCACACACACAGGCAAGATCTGGTTGAAAAAAAACAAAAAACAAAAACATTCTCCCAACACCTTTAATCGCTGAAAAATAGTACTAAGATATAAACTACAATTCCAACCACAGTATTTATGAAATTGTCATGTTGGGAGGATGTTGCAAAACAACAATGGGAGCAAGAAGCAGGAAGCATGGGTTAGTTTCTCAGGGATTTCAGGTTTATTTGCATTTTTTTTCCCCTTAGTGCTTCTAAAGACAAGAAGTATTCCTAAAATATTCAAATATAAGGAACCAGAAGAATGCCTCCAAGTACTTTAGAAGTGATTTCCATCTGACATGTGTCTTTTTTTATACACAATACAAAGACAAACAAAAAACATCATCAGTTAATCAGATTCTGTGTTAGAATGCTGAGAGGCAGCCAGCTGGCATCAAGATAAAATACACACCCAAACTATTTACAGTACATTTCCTTTCGACAGTACCTTGAACCACTCTTAAGTCAATACACACAAATGGACACAAAACATTTAATACTTCCTTGAAGGTGGCGGCGGCCCTTGACAGTTTGGTCACAGTAGGTTCACATCGCCCATTAAGCCTGGTTCTACTCGAAGTTCACTCAACTATTGCATCTATCAGGACTTCTCTGGAACCTCATTCAGAGGACACCGACAGTGTTTTCTACCTCTCTGCTGCTTCACAGAGCAAGGCAGGACTACTCTGTATCTACACGTTCCCTTTATAAAAGTCTTTGGCAGAGGAAAATAAAAGCACAGCTGTAGAAAATAGAGAAGGAAACAACTGTGATACAGAGATACAGAGGCCACAGCCTCAAAGCTGTGGATGGAGGAATGGCACAGATGTGCAGAAAGGACACCAGAGACCAGCAGGATCTCACGGTGGTACATGCTCGTTCCACAGGACTGCACCGTACAAAGTCATCAAATTATCAAAAGAAAATTTGTTCATCATGCATTAGAATGCAAACGATGCTGAGCTCCCCCAAATAGTAATTCTGGCAAAAGCATACATAGAATATCATAAGTACTGACCAGGAAGGGAAGCCAGACACAGAGATCCTTTGACCACACAAGGTGATCTGTTATCTCCTCACATAGGTTAATATACATGAGTATTTACACAAAGTTGAAGGTCTTTTCATATACAGTCTCTCGAGTCACTCGTCTTCAATACATGGTATTAAACAGAAGAAGGTGAAATAAAAGTGGAAGTGAAGATACAGTGCTCTGCAACAGTATTTATACTTGTTAAAACCTTTCATTGTTGGTTTTAACAGTATTTATACTTGTTAAAACCAACGCAAGGCGGCATGTTTCTGGGAATTGGATGGAAAAGAGCGATTTAAACTTTTTTCTTGCAAATAACAATCGAAAAAGAGTGGGGTACATTTGTATTCAGCCCCATTGAATGAAATCCAGGAAACCAATTTTTTTCAGATGTCATCCAATTAGTGCTGTAAATACACCAGTAAGTATTTTATTCTGAGTCTAACTATTAAGCTGTTCTTTGAAAGAGCTCCACAGCTCTAGTTGCAGAATCTGACACATGACTTGTTCGCTCTACAAAACTTTTCTAGAAAAATGCCATGTAGGAATCCCTAACCAAATGAAGCCCTAACCTCAGCTTCCCCACACACCCCACTGTATATGGGAGATTCTACAAAATTGTGGAAGATGCAAAATAGAGACCAAAATAGAGCCTTATACACACAGCGCCAAACACTAAAAACCACCCTGAATGCACCAATTCTACTGCATGGTGATGGCAGCATCATGCTGTGGGGATACGTTTTTTTTCAGCAGGGCCATGGCAGCTAGTCAGAGTCAATGGGAAGATAGAAGGAGCTAAATACAGGGCGAACTTGGAGGGAAAAATGTTACAGGCCGTAAAGAGTTTAAACTGGAGGATGTTCAACTTCCTTAAACATGTAGCCAGAGCTACAGTGTGGAGGTTTGACAAGCGTATATTCATGAGTTAGAATGGCCATGTCAAAGGTCATATGTGATTGGGAAATCTGCTGCAAGACTTGAAAACTGATGTTCACAGACCAAGTCTGAGCTGTTTTGGAAAGTTGGTAAAAACATAAAATCAAAGACGTAACTGCAGCGAAAGTTAGTTTTGCAAAGTATTGAGTCGGAGCTGAATACAACTGCATGCCACATCTTTAACATTTTTATTTGTAACAAAAAAATAAAATAAAATAAAAACCACTTGATGCAACATTTTCCTTCGCTTTCCAAACATGCAAGATGTTTTGTTTTGGTCTATCATATAAAATCCCAATCAAGTAGTTTGATGTTCGTTGTTGTAACGTCACAGCGTAAGAAAGAGGTCAAGGAGTGTAAGTACTTTTGCACGACGCTGTACAAGTGCACTGCAAGCTTCCTGCTCTGGTTTGTTGGCTCGTGTACTTTACAAGTCAGCAAATTAATGGCTGAAGTTTCATAGTTTACTCAGTTAAACAGAATTTAAATTCAAAAGCTTGTGCAATTTAGCAAAAAGCATCGTGTCTGAGATACCAATAAGTTTATTAACTGCAAATTAAGGCTATTCCCCATAAGTTCCAAGCTTTGGGATTAAAATGACAATCATTATATATATGCAGACAGGAACTGCATTCCCGGATGAATTGCACTGGTTCTCTGGTATGATAAATAAAAAAACAGTCACATAGACATAATCTAGACATGAACAATGTAAAACAAACAAAAAATAATAATACTTTATTATGGGAAAAGTGCACAGTTTCTTTTTTTTCTTTCAACAATATAAAAAAAACACATTTAACTCTTGCTCTCCTATTCACTCACTCGTCATATCACATTGTATCTTACACAGCAGACCAAGGACTCTTCTCCACAAGCTCTTCAGTATCTTCTTTTTGTCACAGTAAACTACCCTGGCACCTCTAATGTAGCTTCTCAGTTGTTTTTTTTTTTTTTTTCCATTTTAGTCGTTGAACAGATACCATTTGTAACCTCATGCCACAGTACACAGTTTCTAGTCCTCTAAATACAATTATAATTACATCTCTGTTAAAGAAGAGATGGGCGAATGGGATGTCACGTATATAGTTTGTATAGATAGAGAATGTGGAAAATTAACGCAGCTAGATCCCCCAGAGGTAAGGGCCAGAAATCAACTCAAAGCGCGCAGCGTTCGGTGAACTTAGAAGATTAACCCTGTTAGTACAACGCCAAAAAGCAGAAGTTAGTTTAAGTGTATGTAATGTGGTCAGCAACAGCATGAGTGGTGCCAAGAAGTAACAAGCAGAGAGGTGGCGACTATATAGTCAGTAGAGTTAGACAGCTCCATCAGGGGTCTCGCCCACCCAGTCACCCGGTTGGCAAGAAGTTGCCTGTAAGATCTAGATCTACAGTTGGCTTGAGATCAATGTCTAGGGGCAACTTCAACCCAATCGGCTCTCAGTCTGGATGAAAAAAAGAGTTTATGCTCCCAGGTAAGGAAGGGACCACTAGCTCTCATCTATGTTGAGGCAGATGAATTCCTGGATGCACTTCCTATACTGCTGCTCAGTGGGGCTGCTGCTTGGATATTGACCTGGTTGACCCAGCGGAGCCTCCGCCTCGCGCATCTCCTCGTTCATCCGCGCCAGTCGCAACCTGGAGGAGGGGAAGAGGAGGAGTAGAGGGGCAGAAAGAGATGAAGGGGTGAAAGAAATGGGTTAAAAACAGATTAAGTGCAAATAGACACACAAAGGGAGGAATTGATTGGTGATGATATATGTTGTATCACGCAGGAAGGCTTGGGCAGAAATTTGATTTTAACGGCGTGGCCTATAGGAAAAATACCAGAAATTTACTGTAATTACACAGAAACGTAAAACAAAAAGTATAATAAATGATCAAACTGGTTTAATTTAAAAGCAACAATTATTCCTGATGCTGCTAAAAAATATAACATACTGATGATTATAGCTGTGGTAATATCTCATACAGCAGTTTAAGGTTAAACATAATATTAAATCAAATGAAAGTTACTGACAGATTTAAGGAATCAGTTGTGGGAAAAAAAAACTAGTAAAAGCTAGTTGTTACTAAGATAAAAATCAGTTCTTATGATTTTAAACATATTTAACTACCCATTGCTAATGTGATTGTGTTGTAATGTTTTTAACTAGAGGATTCTTATAAAAAACTATTAAAACTGATCAGTAAAGATACTCAATTTATTGCAAATTCATTTATACAGTGTCAAATTAATCTTTTTTGCTCTCATGGTGAAAACTCATTCACTGGTGCTCAACGCAGGTCCTACCAGCTCCAATAAAAGAACCAGTTAAACCAGTTTTTCAATAAAAGAGTCCTGTATTTTGAATTTTGGCAGAGAAGTATATTGCAAGGAAAGCAGTTCTTTCTACTACTTCTAAGTTACGAATTTGGTGCTGCTGAGACATCTTCGGCTTTTCAGTGAGTCAGTGTCTTAGTGTGGAAACTCAAAGTTCTAGCACCAGTTTAGCTACAGAACAGGTTTGGTTGGAAAACCCCATGAATAATTCAGACAGTAACAGCGGGTGATTATTAATAAAGCACGTGATGATTGTAATTCCTTACAGTGTGACGATGTCTGCGTTGGCAGCCTGAACAGCGATGCTGAGGGGGTCATTACCCTGCTCGTCCACTTCCGTCTGCGATGCTCCTCTCTTGAGAAACAAACACACCTGACTGTACAACAGAGACACAAAGGGACAACAAGGTCATCATTCCAAACACATGGAACAAGGAACAATGGAATAAGCTTGGCAACTGATTTATCTGTGAATATACTTTATCCATCCTCCTTCTTTTAAATGTTTCCAAACATTTCATAGCTACTTGCCAAAATGATGCAGGATCATGGGAGACAATGACTAAGCCAACCGACAGATTATGATTCAGGGTTCAGGTGTGACATACTGACTTTGGTCCTGTTGATGTTATAGACAGTATTGCCACACTGAAGAGGGCCCAAACTGGAAATTTTAGAATCTCATGACGCAAATGTGGCCTGAAGAAAAATTTTCACGAACAACAACAAACACCACGTCATGAACCACCCACTAGTTAAGACTTAAGACTGAAAGCCATCAGAAATTTCCTGTAAATCCCAGTCTTCTTTTTACACACACTAGTTGGTGATACATAGGTAGTTATTCCTCTGAAAGTCTCTTACCCAGTGTGGCCCATGTAGGTAGCATGGTGAAGCGGGCCCCTGCCTCTCATGTCTCTCTGGTTCACATCAGCTCCGTTCTGCAGCAAGAACTCACAAGCGATTAAAGAGCCCTGGAAGAGAATCAGACAGAGATGCCATTCACTTTGTGGAAGCTAATCACTTATTAGCTAACATAATACTTTAAACAGTATTTGATCCCAGAGCATAAAAATGGAGGGGAAGTCATGCTCTTTGTAATATAGTAAACACATACTGATACAAGTGAAATTTGTCAAAACATGTTTAAATTCAGTTTGTGATCTGCAATAAAAATGATAATAAAAACAATTAAATTTCAACTATTCGTGTGCTGGCAAGTAAAGCAGTTGAAATTTTTATAACAAAATTTCCAGTTGTCTGGAACCCTAAAAGATATGCAAATGATTCACCGTTATACCGGAATTAAAACTGAAACTCATTTAGTGATGTAATAACATCTAGGCTTAAGGCTCCTATGAAAATGGATTTAAAAGGTCAATTTTTCTTATTGTTTTAGAAATGTATATTTTCATATGATAGGAAATGGAATGAAGCATGAAAAGTCAAATCTTTTTTTTGACTTAATTTTCAGTTTTCCATATTTATACAGAATTTTTAAAAAACTATAAAAATAAATTCCATTTACAAACTTTTCAAAACTACGTAGGAACCCTGTTTAATCACAGATACGTTCCAGGACATTTCAAATGAGAAATGATGATACTGACACCTAAAAATCACAAAACACATCTGCCTGATAACTGTAAAGCGTTACTGGACCAAACAGTCTTTAATGTGAGGAAGAAGGAAGAGATCTGACATTAAATTCATCTGAGGCATGATGCCAACTAAAAATATATTTATGTAGGTTTCTATTAACATTAAGCCTGCAGACAGACTAAAAAGCCTCTCACCCCGACCACAGCCTGTATGAGAGCCGTTTTTCCCTCCTCTTCTTCGTTGGTAGCGTGCACATCAGCGCCGTGCGCCAGTGCCTCTGCCATGAGGGGCAAATTGTGCAGACGAGAGGAACGATAGAGCAGAGCCCCAGGATGCAACTCCCTGGGATCCTCGGGATCCGAAGACCCCTCCTGTTCGATCTCCACTTCCCCACTGGAGGACTCCTCCGACTCCTCTTCTGTTAGTGAGCAAACGAATAATGGCAATTCAAATTTTAATCTTATAAAACTCAAAATAAATGGAGTGTTCAAGTTCCATTTTACTCTTCTAGATGCACAAAAAAATTGATCAATGATCAGATTCTGCCCTTTTTCAGCTTTATCTTATATTTTATCTTTATCTTATACTTTGTTTTGTTTTCCTCTTCTTTTGCGCTTTCCTTTGGTTTGTTGTTTTGTTGTATTTCCTTCTAATTCATGTAAAGCCCTTTGAATTGCCTTGAAATGTTCCATATAAATGAAATTACCTTACCTTTATCAGTCCCGACTACCAACCAGAAAGTAAAAAAAACAAAACAACTATATATTTCTCTGACCAGTGAACACACCGTTTGTAAGAACTGCTAGGTAGCTGTAAAACACTAAAAGCTAGTTTAGAATGTCAACTCTATATTCATTTGTTTTTAACTAATTATTCTCTCACACAAACAGTGTCACATTTGCTTTGCACATACGATAAAGACTGAACACTCACAGCAGGAAGGCTAGACATAATATTTTAAAATTTCTCCTTAAATAGAAATCCTAATTATAGGTGGACTCGTTTTACCTTCCTCCGTCACACTGCCAAACACAAGGATGTCGGTGCTGCCGTCTGTGCTTCCTCCCAGGCCGCTGTCACTGCTGAGACCTGCAGGGCCAAGCATCGCCAAGCCACGGACACGTTAATCATTACACACGCACAATTTCCATTTTCTAAGCAAACACAAACGTCACGCTGGGACTGAATCTCCAAAATCACTATAGTTAATGTAAGCAAGCAACGGACATTTTCTTCTCTCTACGTTATTATTCAAGTTGTGGACTTACTGCGAGGACCAGAGCCGGTGTCAAAGTAGGAAAACAGTGAGTCCAGCTCGTCTGGGCAGAACAGGGAGTCCCGTCGAAATTTTGCTGCAGCGGCTGCAGATTAAAAAACAAACAGTTGAAAAATAGATAGATTTTGCTTTATGCTTGTGATGATGGATATTTTAACCTCTTCACCGACCTGCTGTGAGGTTGGCGGGTGAGGCGCTGCCAGGCTCGTAGCGGTGGTACTTCCTGCGGGCCTTGTTGGGGGCTCGCACAGAGCTGCTGTGTCGCTGGCATTTCTTCACCATCCAGGGGCGGGACTTCCTCTCTCCCTCCACCAGTGCCTCACTCCCACTCAGCTTCTTCAGGAAGCGTTTCTCAACATATTTAAACTTGATCCAGGCCTCTTTCTCCTGCCTAGAGGGAGACAAGAAAGTATCATCTCGGGCACAGAGTAGAACAATTTCCTATCAAATTTATCTTATATCAATATGCCATCTTTCCGTTTTCCTTTGATGCAGAGTGACACATTGCTATTATTTTAAATGTATAAAAATAAACAGAAAAAAAGTTTTGTGGACTTTTAGTGCTCTACAGTTGGATATTTGCAACCGGAGTCAATCAGAGAAGCAGGACAAAGAGCTGAAAATACTGAAATCTGAACCACTAGCTGTACTATTACCAATACATTGCAAAGATTTTAATGATATTTTGAACTGAAGTATGGTACGGGAACCTCCTTGGTTGTCCTCGACCATCTGTATTGGGTCAGAAAATCGTTACCAAAAACTATGCATCACCAAAATAAGTGTTCATTCTAATTTTCTAGTCAAACTTTCTCGCTGGAGCTAGGTTTACCTCGAGCTAGACGGTCCTGGTTTTTTAACTCCCAGTTCCTCGCAGGCTCCCTCGTAAATATTGTTGATCACAGTGTTTCCCAATTCACACATGAGCTGCATGCAAAGAGAGAAAAACATAAGGGCAAAGTTGATAGGAAAACCAGACAGGAAATAAATTTAGAAGGAGTAATTAAAAATGTAGCAGTGTGGCAATGTGCTGATGCCAATTAATATTGCAACACCACTGGGAAGAAATAATGCTGCACATGCAGAACGAGCTGTGGGGAAACTGGTGAGAGAGATGCACCTTGAGTAATTCTGGCTCCCACGAGTCCAACGTTAGCGAGCGCACTTTAGAGAAATGGACGCCTAAACTCCTGAAAATAGAAAAAGGGAGAGAGATGGAATAAAGCGAATAAAGTTTTTCTTTCTATATTCTTAACTTGTACCACTTTTTTTTTAGACTGCCTGGAGTGGCATATGTCAAAGTCCTTTAAAGATTGCCTACACTCAGAGAATCTTTGTGAAAATCTCAGTTTTACATTTAACACGGATGGAAGTGTTTTAAAATGCAGTTGCTACTCCTGAAATCTGTAGATTGCAACAGTGTGCCTTGTTCATTATCTTTAATAAAATATATTTGATTAAGTACCATAATAACCCTGTGCTTTTACAAGTGAAATGTTGGTAAATTAAAGTGTTAAGGGATTGACACTTTTTTTTTTTTTTTGTGGAAGGGAAAGTAAAGCTGAATAAAACACCACAGAATATTTGCAAAGATTTTTTTTCCATCATGTGATCTAAAAATATTTTCCTCAAACAGTTTAATGTTGGTTGGCTACCAGGAGGAATTCGGAAAAGCAACAGCAAACTAGAAAAGCTGGTTTGGAGTATGTCAACATGCAAATGTAAGATTCCTCAAACATTAAAATACCTGTGGATCCCAGAGCACTCGATGCAAAGCAGCACGCCCAGGTTGATTGAAGCCCAGCATGGAGCCGCCTGGCCGCAGTCGCTGCACAGTTCGTTGCCCGGCAGGCTCTGCACGCGCTGCAGGAGACTCTCTCCGCCACCCCGGCACGCCTTGTCCGCCCTGTCCCCTCTGTCCCGGGGCTCGCTGGCAGAGTCAATGCTGCTGGTGGATGGTGAAGCCGTCCGGTCCAAACGCTGCAGAACAAGGCAAATGTTCAGATTTGCTTACATTTCAGAAATGGTTTGAAATAAACAGATTTTTTTGTATTTGGTTGCTCTCTGATTCCGGGCTGTACCTCAATGTAATAGTTGTCACCGATGTCTTTGTAAGCAGAAGCGATGCTTGCCTGGACCGCCTGGATCCAAGCCTGCCGCAGCTTCTCAGACTCCGCTTGCAGCATGCAGCTCCTGCACATGCCAAATCAGAAGACACGCCTTATTTGATTGCTGTAAATGTTTAGTCATAGCCCATTTAAATTATGACACAGCCTGCTATGAGACAATTACCTGTAGTAAGGAAATATAAAACACAGTAATGTGTTGCTTCTCCCACATTACATTTCATTTTTATGTAATGATTGGAAAGCATATTGTTTTGGGTCCTTGTGCGCATTAGCATCAAAGTTAATTAGCTTTATCTTAATGGCAAGCTAATTAGGAGCAGAAAGGGAATCTAAGCAGCACCAGCTGTGTTTATACCACAGAGAACTGCTTTTGTTTGACACGCACTAACACACTTACTTTGTGGGCGAAACCACCTCAAAGCAGAATCTCCTCTCATTATCTTCACATGGTTTGACTGAGCACAGCCTCAGATCCTCAACCACCACGGTCAGAGAATCCTGTTGGCAGAGGAAAAAGAGTATCACAGAAACCACAGACTACAGAGAGCAGGTTCAACTTCTCAGGCAAGTCAGTGCAGGGATCCTCCATTACTTGCCAAATGACTAATAAAAATGAATTTCCGTAAGCAACTTATTGGCTTTGTTGTGCAAGGGAAATATTTTTTTAAATGAAACTGGTTCAAGAACAAAAGCTACTTTTACCTTGAGTTTTTTTTGGTAGACCAGCTGGCTGTTTTGGATTGAAAACCACCGCCTGATGGAAGCAAAATGCAACAAATGTGATTTTCCAATAATTTCAAAGTTAGCAGGTTTTTTTTTATATCATTTCACAGTGAAAATTGAACATTCAAAAACCAAAGAAAGAAAGGACAAAAGAAGAAAGTAAACATTAAAGGAAAGACAGAAATGAAACAAAACAAGAACATAATGAAGGAAGACCAATGGTAGGAAGCACACAAATAAGAAAGGACACAGAGAGAAATTTGCTATGTAATGAAGGAAAGAAATGACAGAAAGAAGGAAAGACAAAGTGAAGAAAGGGATTTAGGATGAACAAAATTAATGAACACGGAAGGGAAAACTAAAGAACATAGGAAGGCAGGAAAAAGGAAGGAAGGAACCAAGGAAGGACACAACATTCAGACAATCTTAAAGTGATTAAAGTCTGGATATTTTTCCATATTCTATTTTCTTTTTCCACACTCATACAGAAAAAAAAAAATCATTTTCCAAAATCTTATAGAACCATGACTGTAGATATTCACAAGTGACGTATTGTGTTGTTTAGTCCTCACCTGTTCCAAGTTTTGAAAGCATTGCTGGCTCTCTTGAACAGATAGCCCTCCATGACGACCCCATTGGGTGCGTCCACATTGAATTCAAGCTTGGGATCATCGTAGGAAAAATCCTGCAGATGGAACATGTGAAAAAATGTTGAGGTCTGGCTTTCTTTCATTGAGTTTTTAATTTGCAGACAGAGACCAATTAGATAGGTGATCAGTAGTAAAACAAAGTCTCTCATGAGGTCAGTGAGTCACTTTCTTAGCCAGGATCTTTAAACCATGGAAAACTGCAGGTTTAAACTCTCAGGTTCAATCTACCTTATTTAATCATGATATTGTTGTGCAGCCTGTCTGAATCAAATTACAGCAGATAGCGGCGGCATGGTAAGGATCACATCTGGAGCTCTCCTAAAAACATTTATTTGTCTTTACAAAGGTCTGAGAAACAGATAACAGTTGCTGAGCGTGGTTTAAAAAAAAAAAAAACATGCTATCATTTTACATAGCATGTGATTATGTTTCACTTTGGTTAGACAGCTTCTGTTCACCGGTAAAGTAACACTGAGCATATGGCAGGTTGGGCACAAACAGACAACCACACACACACACCCACGCATGCACACGCCGTCCGCAAAAGTATCAATTCCAGTTGATTGATTTTAATCAGCACCAAAAATCAAGGCTCAAATGGGGAAGGTAATATAATATTTGTCGTTTTGTTGAGGCATTTGGAAGTAGGCTGTGTACAATTTTCAAGAGCAATGAGTGTAGTGTCTTGCAAAGGTATTCAAACTTCTAGAAAAACAGATAACAGTTGCTGAGCGTGGAAAACTGCAGGTCCTGTTACCACAAGCTACAATGCATGTTTGGGGGGATTTTATATGATAGAACTGTACATAATTGCATATCGAATTAAAAATTATACAATGCATGGCTTCCAAAATAACTGTGGCATGTCTTGGAATCCACTCTCCTTCATTTCGATAGCTCAAAATATAATGCAGCACAACCAAAGGCCTTCAGAAGTCACTTGATTTCTAAAAAAAAAATGTCTGTGATTTAATCTCAGAAGAAGCCTTCAGGTAAAACACAATGTACAGCAGAACGCTACCACTGCACACCACCCTGAATGCACCACCCCCAGGGTGTGAGGTAGTGGAGGCAGCATTATGCTGTGAGGATGTTTTTATTCTGCCACATAGAAGAAAGAGAACCCTGTTTTAAGACGGGATGGCCCACCTTCAAATCATTTTCATGTGACAGAAGGGCCTAGCCAAAGTCCAGACCTAAATCCAAATGTGAATCTGTGGCAAATATGTCAAAATTGCAGGTCATAAACACTTTTCATCCCACATAGCCAGATATAGTATATTTGCAAAATAAATAAATAAATAAAAGAATAGCCAAAAAAAAAAATCTCCATGTGCCAGACTGCAGAAATACCCCAAAACACTTGCAACAGAAGCTGGTTCAACAAAGCACTGACTGAAAAATGCTGAATATGTTCAGAAGACTTGGAAAACCATGGATTGTTTTCCTGAGGTTTGTGGTTGTACTGTCCTGAAATTTGAAAAGTTCAAAAGGTACCAACATTTTTGGAAAGCACGGTATATACCGAACGGCAACTACAGAGAAAAGCAAAAAAGGGTTTTATATCTACATAAAACCACCATCAAAACATACATTTTCCTCTTTATTCCTATTCATAATCAGAGGGATGTGCAAAAACATGACAGAAAAACGAGTTTAAATATTAAATTCTCTACTGAGCATGATTGAAAAACCTCAGGTGCATCATCTTGCAGAGTAATGAAAGTGCAACAAACAAAAGCTCTAACAGAAACAAAAAATCAGAAATTATCCTCACCAGCAAAAAGTCCAGCCTGCTAAATATCTTCATTTTCGCCAAACTGACATCTAGCAACATTATGAGCAACAACAAAGTCAGCTAATATAAACAGAGCAACAAATGTTTGTGTGTCTCCTGAAAGACCCAGCGGTCAGGCGTGTGAGCCCACACAAGTCCAGATGAGAGACTGTCGGGCGACAGCAGCACGCTCGTGCCGTTCCCTCACACTGCGCCACCTGCCAGCAGACTAGCAGCCTTCACCGCGTGGATGTGGAGCGGGAGCTCATTACCATACAGCTGCCACACTCGTGCCCCGCTGACCCCGTCGAGAGAGATCAAACATCTCATCTTACTGCAGCGGGTAAAAGGAGGGGGAAGCAGGGTGTTCTCTGCTGCATGTCCTGTTTCTCCTCTCCGCCCTGCAGCACAATTTAAAGCTCCCCTCTAACCCTCGCAACAATCCCGAGGCCCGGTGTGTTCTGAGGGGAGTCAGCTTTCCATCTGTCTGCAGCTCTGAAAACTGTTGCGGTTAAATCAAGCTGATATTATTGCTCCCCAAGCACTATGGCAAAACCCCCTCTTCCCACCTTAAATCAGCCGAGGCCCTGCAAGAACCTAGAGCTTAAGAGCCTGGAGGGAAGGAGACTGCAAAACCAGGGGCCCTACCGAGTGAAATCCATTTAGTTTGCAGAATAAGGCCAGTTTAACAACATCGAGACTGAGTTATGCATATTGAATGGATCCTCATAGAAGCTTTGATAGAGTCTATTTTAATTTTGGTACTTAGATACGTTGCAAAAACACACAATATTTCGATTTTGGTCTAGTTTCAAGTCCAAAATCATAAACACTTTTCATCCAATTTGAAAAGTTCAAGTGTAAATATCTCAGTACACTTGAAATAAGACAAAACTAACTCACAAGTAACTTTTCAGCATGATATAGGAGCTTGTTTAAGTCAATAATTAACAATTCTTTTAACTTCTTTCGAAAAATATCTAGTTCTACAAGCATATTTATAACCAGCAGTTTTTTCATCAATATTCAGGAAATATTGACTTAAAACAAGTTCCTATATCTCGCCGAAAGGTTACTTGTGAATTAGTTTTGTCATATTTCAAGTGCACGGACATATTCGCACAAGAAACTGGACCAAGAATACCTGGTGAGATTTTGTATTTTTGCAGTGTATAATAAGCATGTGGTGCAGTTAACAGGTGCGTCTGCGTGAAGGTGAATATGATGATACAGCTGACATTCATGCCATTCATTACAACTTCATTAAAGCGCATCACATTAATAAGCACCTTCTGCTGTTTCTGAGGTGTTATGTAAGAGCTGCTGCAGCAGAAGAACCTTTCTTGTCAGTCACAATCACAGTAACACTAAAGGACATTAGGAATGTGAAACAACCGTCCAATTAAATGGCTCCATGAGTTTAAATAGCTGTAAGCAAAAAGGTTGCATTTCATAACGATTGTATATGCTGCGTCAGGATTCAGGATAAAACTACTAGATTCACATGCAGCTTCAGATTCAAGCTTGAACAGCCACAAACTTCGTCCAGAAGACATTTACTCTTCGGCACTTGAGTGTCTTTTTAATCTTTTGTGTTTATTTCAGTTAACATTTCTCTGATCCAGAATCTTCTACTGGTAAAAAATGGGGGAGAAGGAAGGGTGAAGAAACGGTTCCCTTGGGAGACACGACAAAGTCCTGCTCACATAGAAACTGGGCATTAAACAGAAAGAGTATCTGTAAAGTGAGCCAAGACGTATAAAAAAAACCCTGAGGACACAGAGTTTGACAGATTCAAACCATGCAAACAGAAATGTATTTTCTGGAAGGAAAAAAGAACAAAGGAAGGCAGCAAGAGAGCAAAGAAGGAAGGAAGGAAGGAAAAAAGGAAAGAAAAAAAGGAAAAGAGGAGAGGAAAAAGAAGAAAGGAAAAAAGAAAAGAAAGAGGGAAAAAGAAAGGAATGGAACTGAGAAAGGAGGGAAGGCTATAAGAAAGGAAAGTAAAAATGAACACTAGCAAAGAAGGGAGGAAATAAAGGCAAGGATGTAATAAAAGGAAAGACAAGTGAAGGTCAGAAAAAGTAAAATGGGAAACAAGAAGGACACAGAGAAGTAATAAAAGATAGACAATAGGTAAGAACAGAGGAAAGCAAACACATAAGAAAGGAAAGGTGTGAGACACAGGAGGTAGAGATGTAAGACTCAAGGAGAGAAGGGAGAAAGTAAGGGCACAAGGAAGGATGCAGGTAAGAAAGGAAATTAAGAAAAAAGCATATAATGGAAACAGGAAGGCCACTAGGACTTGAAGCAGAAAAGACACAACAGGAGGAAAGAAAGAAGGATCCTGAAGGAGGGAAGTGAAAAGGAAGGACGAAAACATATCTATTTTATTTTTTCTATCCTCCTTCAGTCTTGGAAAATACTACAAGAAACTTTCATTTTCTATTTCTATTAACTTTCTATTTTCCAGAGGGTGCGGAAACATTCATTTAACTTTACTCCCCAACAAATCTTTTTTTTTTTTTTTTTTACTCTTTTGTCTGAAGTAACTTAGAGACCTATCAATAAAGAACGTCAGCATCTATAATTCAAAAAAATCTGCTGCTTCATGACTGTGCCCCAGGCTGCACCGCATTTGCATATTACTGAAGGAAAAGTGTGAAGAAAGCGGAGACGATCTGTCTAAACGTCTCCTCAGGCTGTTGTGCAAAACATCTTTACATTAATGCCGTTAGGCTTACACTTCCCTTCGACAGACAATATGAGACCTTTGCAGAAGCAGCCACTTTAGTGGGGAGGCACCCTGAGAGGTAACTGCAGACGCCCTCTTCCTCACAGGTTCATTCTCCGTCACACTCAGCTGGCTTTGAATCCTAATCTCCTTTTATCTGCTTGTCTTCTGTCTGTACCACTCGGCCTCACATTCAGTGCCCTGCTGTGCCTCATGATGCCATCTGTTGACTTTGGCCGGAGCTGGCAGCGGATGAAGGAGGGAGTGGAGGCAGGCTGGCATCGTGTGCGCTCACATCTCCACAATCACTGGCAACAAATCGACCTTTCTGGCAACATAATTACCAAACCTGTAGCTTAACTGAGGACAGAATCTCAAACCAGAGCCAGCCCAGATCATCCTGCCGCTAAAAGTCTGTCCTGTTTTTTGTTGAGCTACGAAAACATTTTGATTTGGGGTGGTTTTTCATTTACAGACTATATTTAGGTTCTTATAAAGCTTTGCAAGAGTAAGTTTGCATTCCTTACAGTGCTCTCTTTGTGAAGATGAAAACAAAGACTGAAAAAAAAAATATTTTTTTATTGCAGCAACAAAATCTCACTCTGAAAAAATGATAAAAATTCAACATATACATTTGACAAATATTTTCAGTTGGTGTAAAAATCCAAACTGAAAAAGTTTTGTTTACTAACTTTTGGTGCCAGACCAAATGACTCCTAGAAAAATCATAATTGAATTTACATTAAAATGTATAAGTTTCTTTTTTATATTTATTACAGTCTCTAGGAACTTTCAATAAATCATCCATAGCGTTTTTTTCACAGCAATTCTACTTATGCATTGTTCAAAATGGGAAAGACAAGAAAGCAAATGTGTTTCAATCTGCTTACAATCCAAGCCTGAGCCCTCAGAACCCTTTCAAGGCTGTAATTATCTCTGTCGCTCAGGCATCTTTTTCTTCCACAGCGTTTTCTTCCACTCAAATTATGCTTGGGTACAGCAATCTGTGAAAAGCTAGCTTGTTTAGCAATGACCTTTAGATTAGATGTTATCCCATGTATAGAGGGTGTCAGTGACTGTCTGCTGGACATCTGTTAAGTCAGCAGTCTTCCATTGATTTTTACCAGTCTTATGTGAAATTTGCATTTTCTGAGAAACTGAGCTTTGGGTTTTGATTAGCTGTAAGCAATAATCATTGAAATTAACAAAATGAAATGCTTGAAATATATAATTTTTAACTGCTTATCTTTTGGGAATGATATTGAGTGATATTCTAATTTATTGTTATGCGCCTTAGTAAGGACTGTTTGTGTTTTCTTTCTTTTGGTTGCAGAGATCTTTGGTAAGAGACAATGTTATCCGAAAGACCAAAATGCTTCACTTCAAAATAATCAACTATGACCAAAAACACAAGCTGGAACAAAATAAGGACTGGACACTTCCATTTTTATCTAGATTTACAGATATTACCCACAAACCGGTTAAAGTAGACATCCTCGCTGTTCAGGCCGAACCAGAACACTTTTATTAAATATAAAAGTTTCTAATTGGAGCTTTATTTAGTTAAGGTTACAAACTCACCTGCATCAGAGTCTGGAGATGGAAGAACAAGGCCGCACATTAGCATGGAGAAGAAAAAACGGAGAATACGATTAATAAAATATCAGTGTTTAAACTAAAGGCACTAAATGTAATATACACAGGTTTTCAGACTGCTCTCTAACATTTTTTGTCTATCCAGGAAACAGCTTTTAAAATTCCTTGATGGGCTGTTTTGCTTTTTTTTTGTTGTTTTTTTTTTTTTTTTTTTTGCGTATTTCATCAAGCCAAAAGTATGCATAGAGAGTTAAAGTGAGTCAGAAAATCACGGATTAAAGAGAAGAGATTGCTGAAAGGCCAGCAGAACACGAGGCTGTTTGTCAAGTCTGGCAGGATGCCTTCACTCTGCAACTACATCGATCACAGGGAAGGGCCAAGTCAGGCAGAAAAACAGGCATGTAGTTGGCATCGCCTTCCCTAACAGATGGATGATTTTTTGTGCATCTGTGCATGAATGTGAATGTTGAATATGGAGCGGGAGCCGGATTGGGCTAAATGAACTACTTTTCACTCACTTGAGAGATTTTAGAATAGAAATGTTTGATTTTCTTTTCAACTGTGATCTTTTACTTTGAACTTCGAAGGTCAAAAAATATCTTGCATTCCTTTCAATGGTTCACTGAAATCAGAAAGAAAACACATAATACATGGTAAAAAAAAACCTTGGAGTTTCTCTGGAAGGCTAAACAAAAACTTTGATGGCAATTAAAGATAAGTCTTTTGTTATCTTTTCAAGTCTGCTTTGTGTCTTCAACTGAATGCGTCGCAACCCAATAAGCTTAGAAGGAATAAGGAAAGTTTTAAAAAAATATAAGATAAAACCAACAAAGAACTAACTTTGTGTGTGAAACCGCTGATAAGGCAACACATTTAACGCCCCAGACTGCTGACTGAGGTCACGCAAAAAAATTGCTGGAGATGTTTTTGTTCCACTTCAGATGTTTGGAGGAGAAAAAAATGTGATGCTAAAAAATTATCCAATGTCAGGGCATGAGCTAGAGAATGTGAGCAGTGTTGTTTTCTCACCCTCTGCTGGATGAGAGCATGTTTGTGCTCCAGCTCCCTCTTCTCCATGGCAGAATCAATCACCAGCTGGTCCAACTGAGACATAAAGCAGAAGCTGTCAGAGGGAGAGTACGGCTTTTTTTGTTTTTTTTTTAATTTGCCACTTTTATCTATGGAGAAGTATTAGTTTAACGGAAGAATTTTATGATTTACCAAAACAAAGGCAGATACGTTTTATTTGGATTCTATGTGACGGATGAACAAAATTAGTACGTAACTGTAAATGGGGAGAAGTATGATGGTTTTCGACACGTTTAACAATAAACACATGAGGAAAGTGTGGTAGTTCATATAAGTTTTGTTTAGATTAGGACTTTGACTAGGTCATTCATACATGTGAATACGTATTTATCCATGTAATTCCCCTGTAGGTCTGGCTGTATGTTTGTGATTGTTGTCCTACTGGAAGGACTGAATCTTGAAAGATTGTTCTGTATTCAGCTGCATTCAGGTTTCTATCAACTCACCAGCTTTCTAATCCAAACTTTAAAAAAAAGTTTATGTTATTTTTTTTAACTCATGATTTTTAAACGTAAAAAAAAAAAATCATGTGTTTTTTTTAAGATTTTCACACAGTAACTAAATTACTATGTGGAAATTTGGGGAAGCTTGTAAAAAACCAATACAAAACTTGTCCACATTTTTCAGAAGACAGCATGATGCCACATGCTTTACCATGAAGATGTTCCTGAATTTTGGTCCATATTTTTACTTGTAAATAATAGTAAAGATCACATCATTTTTCTCCCCATTTCACAGTAGTTCACTGCTCTTTTGGACCACAGTTCCAATAGAATACATTGAAAGTTGGTACCTGTGCAGCCAGCTTTTTCATGTAGGGGTCAATCTCATCTAAAATGTTGAAGCCTTGCTTGAACAAAGTATACTGGGCTCGCATGAAGGACAGCATCTTAAGGAAGCATGGGAAGAAAACAAAACAGTCACAAAATGATGTTCAAAACTATAGAAAGGACACATGCTGATCATCTGCAAATGTGAGTTACTTACTGCATCAAGGATTTCAAACTTCTTCTTAGCTTGAAGGACATTAATCTGCACAAAAACAGCAGCAACAAAAAGCAGATTTAGATTCTAATCTGAGAACAACACAGGTGATCTGATCTGATTTGTTGTGCCAGACACACAAGCCTCAGCAGCCGTGGTGTGTGAGTGCCACCTACTGGCCAATACTGGAAACACAACCTGCAGTGTCTCACCTGCAGCACATAGTCCAGGGCGAGGTGCCTGAAGGCTTTGCGGCTGAGGATGAGCGCCTGTGTGGCCTCCTCTGCTTCGTGCACCTTGTTCCTCGGTGCTTGAGCGTTCTTCACTTGAGCCAGCTCCATGTCCTCGCGCACGCGGTCAAACTGCTTCTTGGTGTCCTTGAACTTACGGATATCCCTGAAGCAGACGCAGCACAAAAATCCCAAATACAACTTTAAAACTATAGACACTGCATCAAAAACAAGATAGCTTTACTGACCAAGTTCGTTTGCACAAATAAGGAATTTGACTTTGACTGATGAGCACTTATATATGCAGAGTACAGATAATAAGAATAAATTGGTAGTCAATGTTTTTTTTATTGATAAGAAAATGTTTATTTTGTTGCACAGCTGAGTAGCTGGCTATTCTGGATGTAAGCTGTCCATTGTGTTCATCAGACAGACAGCCTGGAGGAAAAAACTGTTTCTGTGGCAGTTGTTTTGTGCAAATACCACTTTTTTTTTCTTTTTTGCCATGTCATAATTACAAACATGAGGCATTTCATTAGGAGTGAAAAGTGAATAAAATATGATGTATAGTTTTCAGAATTTACAAATAAATCAATTGGGAATAATGAGCTGCATACTTTAAAATGTTATGATTTAGTAGAGCTCAGAACAGCACTGATTATGTAAAAGATTACAATAAACTCCTTGCAAGGTGTATACAGATGCGGTTTGAAAATAAAGAAAAAATAGGATTTAAAAGAAAATGGATTGTTTAATAAAAGTCAGGACAAATATTTAAAACAAATGTACTTCAGTTAGAGGGATTCAAGTGTGAAATAATTGTTGTGAGAAGTTAAAACTGTATGTATAAAAAAGGGAAAGTAGGTGGAATCCAATCTGCATTTAGTGTTCTTGGCATTGATAGGAATTTAAATATTGTTCATCTATTTCTGTATTAGTTTTGTCTTTTTTCCCCTTTGTTTTTTTATACCTGTGTATGAAAAAGTGAAAATGACCAAAATAAATACATGATATCATTTAAAACCTTTTATTTTTCCCTTCCACTGCATAACTAGACACTTCTTTGTCTTGCTCTGTTACATAAAATCCCAGGAAAACACATTAACGTTTGTGGCTTTAACGTGAAAAAAATGTGAGAAATTTTCAAACAATCTTGAACAAGGAGACAGCTGGGATACTCACTCCTTAATGAAGGTATGAAGCTGCTGTTTGATCGACCTCTGAGCCTGGTCAAACAAAATCTATAAGCAGACAAACACAAACACAACGAGTCACATTAAAGCGGCAGACAAATATCTCACTTTATGTAAAGATTGGCGATTACGGCACATGAATTTGTAGTGGCTAGGTGTTACCACAAGATGGCACTAGAAACCCTTTGAGAAGAGAAGATGCCACGGGGTGAGGATGAAGAGGAAGGAGAGGCAGGACACGTGCACAGACTCAGCTGCTGCATCAACAGATTTTTGGCCTCACATTTCCCTTCCTGTTAACCTTAGGATTTCCATTTCTCCTCCCACTGCGTTTTCTTATTTTCCTTTTGTTTGCTTTCCATCTTGGCAAAAACTATTTTCCATCCATTACTGTTTGTTTGATGTGCAAAAAAGCACACCAGAGGGTGATGGTGGACAAACAATATGGTCGTATTAGGAACAAGATTTGAATGAAATTGTGATTGCATCATAATCACACAATCAACAATCAACAATCAATTTTTTTGGGCTGGGATTAAACCATATAGAGAGAACCATTATTTACCCTGGACATAGGCATTGCAGATTACAGGCTTAGTTTATGCGTAAGCCTCCATCCACATAATGACCCCACAGCACCCGATGACATCAGGGAATCAGGTCGTGTAACATAAATAGGTTTCTGGATGTGAGAGGTCATGCATTTCCAAGTAGGATCATTTTAGCTATTTGTGGATATACAAAAAGCATAATTTCCCTCCAAAGTTAACTTCTGCCAATCTGCAGTTACTTCCTACATATTGATCACCGTGTAACATTTTCCAGCCAGCAGAAATGTGGAAAAACAAACATTGGGATGACAGTAACAGCCACCATGCAAAAGGAACAAAACAGACTAAGCATCTTTGTAGTCTTAAGGAAACTCAGTGAAGCTAATTGTGGAAAAAAGGCTCCAATTTATAAGGGAGCGTGATGATTGGGATGTGGATCTATGGAAAAAGGTCTGTGATCTAAAATTTATACACTCTTCATCTGTTCAATCCTGGCTTTGTATTTCTAAACATTTGTTGAACAAGATGTACAAAGAGACAAACTGTGAAAAGCAGCCAAAGGACAGATTTATTGTCTCTCTGTCCTTCAGTCTCACTCTGCCATGACTCCATTAATGCAGAAGAGGTGTTAGACTGGAGGACTGGGACACATTTACTGAAGAGTAATGTGAGAAAGTCATTAAGGGGAAAGAGAAAAACAAGAGCTGGGAAGAGGATCAATTAAAAACAAAATCAGTGTTTTCTGAAAGTGGTTTGTAAGACAGCAGTCGGGCAGCACAATGCACACCTGAACAGCAGAATGCATAAAAGACGGACGGCTGTCCGTGAACTGGACTTATGAAAAAACAAAACAAAAAAAAAAACACAGGAGATCTCATCAGCCTGATGGAGCTGAACAGTTCGACAGTTTGATCCAAAAAGGCCATGGTTAAATAGGCTTAAAAAGCCAGAGAAGAAGAGATATGAATAAAGATTACAGGAATAGAGACAAACAAATTACTAAGAAATAAGAAGGGATCAACAGTTTATTTTGTACTTCATGTTGTGCATGTGATTTACTGCTCTCCGAACACAGCTGGAAGGTATTCTCTTAGTAAGAAATTGTTCTTGTGAAAGCCCCTCTACTGATTTAACCAGTATGCAACAAAGAGTAGCTGTTTGATCTGCTCTTTATTTCCTTTTGTGCCATGCAAAACCAAAAGTTTTAAGTGGAAATTCCACTCAAAACTGAAACCACAAAAGGAAATGACAGATTAAATACAAAGTGATACAACCAGACTGGAATGCCATTCAGATTTAGAGGCAAAGTTTTGTGTGAAGTCAAAGAACGATACTGGAGTTTGAAGAGGGAAGGATGGGGTTGTTTTTTGTGGTTTCTGGTCTAACAACATCACAAAAGCCTCCAGTGCAGCAATACGAATATACAAGGCAGAAGTGGAATGTACCAACACGGCTTATCCAAGCTCTGCAGGTCTGAAATGTTGTTCTGTTTGTTCAACTTGATTTCATAGCAGAGAACCTAAGAACTGGTGCTAAATTCAGTGCAAGTCTCTATGCTTCAAAAACGTTCAACAAATTTAGACACAAATCATCCATCAAAGTTCATGTTCTTGAGTTATCTGAATGTTCAGTGTCCTACATCCAGAACAGATAGATATTCCTTTTTATTTCACCCTTTTATCAGATTTTCAGTTTAGTTCTCCATCACTGCATGTTTTAAAAATTTGTTTCTTGTGGGTCTTGGAGAAAACCTCGGATTGTTTTGGGCATGAACTAAACTTTGCTGATCAGGTTGTTGGAGTTCATTGTAAAATCATAAAAAAAACAAAAACAACCTGATTATTTGCATCTTGTCATGCTGATGACAAACTCGCCAAAATTCTCAAGGTATTTATAAACAAAAAACAAAAAATAAAAAACAGATGAAACTCCTTCAAACAAATACTGAAGCTAATTGTGGAGGTGCAGAAACCTCTCGTATTTTTAGGAAAATTTGACTCAAAGTGCTGAAGCTTTACAGTGATGCTGCTGGTGCTGGTACGGTGGCAGAGTACCAGGGACAGACACAGTGAAACCTGTATGTCCTGAGAATGTACCACCATGATTACCTAAAGAATAAAATTGCATTTTCATATTTTCCTCGGTCCAGCTGATCTTTGAATAGTCACAGTCCTTTTGCAGACTGTGGTTTGGACTCCATTTGTTGTGAGGGGAGATTTACAGGTTATATTATGACTTCTAGAGGTCAATCTTCACTTAACGTTTTGGTCCCATCCAACGCTGCTTACCTACGCATGCATGGATTGAACATGCAAACTCTATGCAGAAAGACTCCCAGCAGGAGTTTGAACCAAGGACCTTCTCGCTCGTAAAACTGTGCCACTGTTCAGCCGAGTTATTACTTTAACCTTCAAATACATGCAAATAACTTTCCTCTGCTTTGTTTAGCAAATAATGTCATACAAAAACTACCCAGAGAGCACTAACATCCTCAGGAAGCAACTTTAAACGTCCTAATACTGAAAACTAAACTAATTAAAGGAACTTTTTGAAGTAATTTTCCAGTTACTTTGTAATTATCTAGTAACTTTGTAGAAGGTTACGTGATTTACGTTGGCTAATTCCTCCAAAAAGAGTTTTTGGTGCTTTCTGGTCATCAACAATTTCCTGATTGCACAATAAAGGGAATGTATTTTTTCTATTTTTGTAGAGGAGAATGGTCTCTGACAGCACAAGACAATCAGACCCACCGTACTGTGAGCTTATTTTGTCTTTACAAGCTTTAAAAAAAGGAAGCAGAAAGCCATGTTTATGTTCCTGTTGAGATCCCAACATGAAAGTCTGTAAGAGTTTTTGAAATGTCATAACATCAAGGTCTGATTCATCTCAGCAGATTCCAATTACACTTAGTCATAAAGAAGAACCACTCTGGTGTTATGCAGGCAAAACTGTGATTTCTGTTAAACACGCACACAACAAAATGTAAAGAAGTGGGAGTTTGATCGTGTGTGATGATTGTGTGTTGAGCCCTAAAGGGGAGCCGGATTACGGAGAGATGTTGGAAAGATTTGGGCATGTGGGGGCACCTCTCCTCCCTCTCTCGCCTGTGGCAACAACGGTGTGGGGTTGGTGTGAGGGCGTGTGTGTGTGTGTGTGTGTGTGTGTGTAAACTGTCTTACCGTTTGATAGTTGACAATCTCCTGGAGGCTTTCTCCACACTTTTCAAGGCATTCCTGCAATATTACCAACACACAAATGCGATTATACTTCCTTTTCTGTGCACCGCACTGTTTTCACGATAGATTTTAGATCTGCTCTTTGGACAAGTCGGTGCTAAGACTCAGTGATTCGAGGTTTTTTTTTTTTATCTCCCTAAGGGACACTTACACTGACATGAGAAGCAGCCTGAATGTTTTAATAAAAAAGCAACAGGCTTTGCATAAACATTTGTTTCTGTCTGTGATCACCTCTTTCATCAACAGAACAGCTGGATACGTCCAAGTCTGGACAAAACTGTTTATCCAACCTTACAATCATTTTTAATGTTGGGGAATCTCAGGAATGCACTTCCAGAGATAGATGGCTGCTCGTCCGCTGGGGAAAACTCTCAGATTTTTTTTTTTGCCAGCTTGTACTCACTGATATCATCTCCTCCTTCTTGCACAGGTGGGACAGATCTCTGATGCCATTCACAAAGAGTTTATTGGCACTGACATAGACCCTGCCAGCCTCGATCATCCCGCTGCACAGCTTCACCAGCTAACATGATAAAAGAAAAAGAAAGCATCAGTAGGCAGCCTGTTTAATCAGTCACATGTTTTAAACAATGTGCTCCAAGGGTAATAATAGCCACTGTGATGATGTAAATCAGACGAGGCCTGAAAGAATCACTCATCACATGAGAGGATGCTCATATGAAAGAAGAATTGCCCTCTTTGCTTGTGAGCTGTTAAAGACTGGTGAAATTTAAATAAAATGAGAATATTTAAATAAAAGCAAGAATTAAACAGATCAAAGAAATGAAATGATCAGAAGACAAAAACTACATGACAAAGCATGAACACTTGCATCATAAGTCACAAATCTCTAAACAATAATTAAAACAAAATAAATACGCATTTTTATATTCTTACTGGTGAGTTTCAATATGCAGTTTGTGGCATATTGATTAAAAAAGCGTTCCTTCACCTTACCCCTGGCCCTTTTTAATAATGGCCCTTTTTTTATTGATCAAAAGAAACAGCAATAGCATGATGTTTTATCTTTATTTTTTTACTCTAATGCCAAGATTGTTAATTGCTCTTTCTTTTTGTTATTGTTTCCAACAAGGCTTTTGTAGTTTCTTTTATATAAATCTTTAAAATTCATATTACAGCTGTCATATTTTTAAAAAGCATTTCATATGTTGCTGCTTTACATTCACAGTTTTACGGCAGACCAAAAAATAAAGAACTAGAAAGAAACTGACACATGACTGATTTTTTTTTTTTTTTTTTTTACAAACACAAATCTGAAAAGTGTGCTATTCAAAAGTACTACAGAACTACATTTTACTACAGCTACAAGTCAGGGAGTGACATGTTTGTTTATTGAGCTTCAGCTCAGTCAGATCGGTGGGAAAGGATCAGATCAATTTTTAAGTCTCTATGGATTCTCAACTAGATTAAAGTCTAAACTTTGACTGGGCCATGACAAAACCCATAAATACACTTTGAGCTAAGCTATTTCAGTGAAGCCCTGACTGTGTGTTTTGGGCTCTTGGAAGGTGAACCTCATATTAGTCTTTTGCAGCCTGTAGAGGTTTTTCTTACGGGATTCTCCATCACCAGCTTCACTATCAATGCTAAAGAAAAGTAAGCGGCAGCATGATGCTGCCACCACCCTGTGTTACAAAACATTTAGTATGTCAGCAAAAAAAAAGTTCAATCTGGTCCTGTTTGACCTGGGCAGCTTCTTCCACATGTTTGCTGTGTTTTCGACGTTGCTTTCGACAGCACATGTTATGGCTTTGTCCTTGCCACTCTTCCATTAAGGTCAGATTTGTGATCCATGGGTAATGTTTGCCCTGTCAACAGCATAACTCCTGACAGTTTTCTGAAACAGAAACTGTCTGTTTCAGAAAACAGACAGTTTTGAATAAAAGCCACTTTCTGAAGTGGCTTTTATTCAACTGTGTATGGAAAGGAAGAGAGAAAGGATTGAGACGCAGCAAATAGTCCTGGGCCGGGAATCGAACCAGGGACAACTGCCTTGAGGGCTGTAGCCTCAGTACATGGTGCGCCTGCTTCAGCCATTTGGCACCCAACCACAGCATGTTTTAAAATGAACAATACATGAAAAAATATGTTTCTGGAATCAGGGTGCACGCCAAGCAAAACAGAGTTCATCATTTTCGGTTTGTTGTTTCATACACTCCAATTTTCTCTCTCTCTAGTGCAACAATGAAATGCAACATAAATTAAAAATTATTTTGGATGCAAATTCAAATAAAAAAAGAAGACATATGCAAGCAACTATACTTAGGAGAAAGCCAAAGTAGGTTTAGCAATGGCAGAGCCAGAAGACAAGTTTCATACAAATGTAACAAAAATTATAAAGTTGGACAGCAAACATCAATGTAATTTACTGCTCAAGCATGATGTTTGATGCCAAAAAAAGCTTGTTTCATACAACAAGGAGCAGGCACGATGGTAGCTTCCCTTTTAGACACCACATAAGGAAGCAACTACTACACCTCCCCACTTAAGAGGTAATATGATAATCTCCGGAGTGGTAAGTTGTCATTAGCAGCACACTGATGCAGCTGTGCATAAAACAGCATCAGAGCATTTGAGTGCGAGAGAGTCTGTTGATGCATGGAGGGCGTGCAGTAAACCTTTAATTATCTCATTTAGAGCAGAAGTTCCCAAGGTTGTAGCTATATGAGTGTGGTTTTCTGGGAGGCTGGCACTACCGTAAGTAATACATGCACGCCGGCTGTGTGAATGATTGCTGCTAAAATGAGCTGCTGGAATGAATGTGTGTGTGTGCGTGTAGGTGGGTGCGTATGTGTGGGTGCGTGTGCGTATGTGTGTTTCTGACATATAAAGAGGACACCCTTGTGTAGAAAAGTCACTGTCTAAAATCTGCATTTAAATTCACATGCGCAGAGCTGAGAGTTTTTCTGAAGCAGCAGAAAATGTGAAGGTGCGTGACACACGCTGACCCCTCCAGGCCTGCAGTGGCATGCAGTGTATGTAAACACATTGGACATATATGTGAATCTGATCTAATTGTGTGGTGTACCAAGCCTCCAGCCTGTGAGCAAGGTCATTAGATGTACAGTAAATATGTTTGGAGGACCAAAACAGCCAGAGCAATGCAAAATCTCTGCTTTTAAATTGGCAGTGCAAAGATTTTGCTTTGTTAAAGACAATGTGCAGAAGTTTCAGGGTTTTTTGGTTGTTTATGATAAGGAAACCAACTCATATCCCAATGCAAGTCCTCAGTTTAATCACTTTTTTGGTCACTTTCTTAGGAATTATTAGCTTTTCTGAATCTTGGTAACATTATCCACTAAAACCCATCAGTGCTGTCAAAGCAGCACAGCTGGCTGAACAAGCAAGCAAATCACCTTGATTCAAAACCTCTCCAATCTCTCTACTCCAACATTTTTTCATCTTTCAGTGGAGCTTAGTCAGGGATCAGAGTTCAGCGGCTCTGACCTGTCGGCTGGAGGAATAATCCATCAAAGTGCTTCTATTTTCTTTATGGGGTAGTTAATTTAAAATGTTAGATTAAGAACCTAAATTCTGGTGTGCAAGATCAATCTAAGCAGGACAAGCAAAGGATTTTAAAGGATGGTGACTGTCTAAATGTTTGCTACAATAGTACAATTATAGATTTTAATTTGTTTATTTTCTTTCGTCTTAAGTTCATGCATTGCTAATTTGCCCATGCTTGTGGTCTGTACCAACAACTTAAAACAAAAATGAGGTTGTTGTTTGCAATACAAACACTCTCAAAATATCATACTTCAGACAATCCCTAACAAACACGTTGGTTCTAGGGAACTATATTTTAATGCTACCCTATTTTATATTTAACAAACACTAATGATCGCAAAAAAAAAAAAAAAAAACCTGTTGCGTCATTACTTTTGGGAACCAACTTTTATCTTAATTACAGGCAGCACTTTATACTACGGAACATAAAGCTTCCTCTGTGGCATTAATCGGTGTTTGTTCTTTGTTTTTGTACTGTGTATAAGGTTCTGTGTGCGTGCCTTCATGTGCAGGAGACAGAAACATCCTCACATGAAGACAAAATGTTTTCAGTTCAGTGGTTCGTACCTTGTCAAGCTTCGCCTCGATTTCCACCACGTCTGTCTCCACATCATCGATTCCGGCCCTGCAGAGGGAAGACACAAAGACACTCTGTTAATCAGATCTGCTTTCTCTCTCATGCCACTTCTGACAAAAGAATAACCTGAGAGACAAACAGAGGAATCGATAGATTATTTTGGGACAGATTCTTGGATAAGCAGAAAAACACAATATTCCGTATTGTTCCAATTACTCGTAGTTTCTTGGAAAAGTGTTCACACCAATTTTCATTTTTGTAGTACTGTATGTTGAAGACCAACAAAATGCAGTTGATATTGATGAAGTGGAGGGAAAACGATACATGGGTTTGAACTTTCTGCAAATAAAAATTTAAAAAGTGTAGAAGGCACTTTTATCCAACCCCCTTTCCAGCGAGACCTGTTTAGGAACATCACTTTTCAAATCTTTCCACAGATTCTTAATCGGATTAAATTTTGGACTTTAACCCTTTCTAACTTTAATCAAACTATTCAATTGTAACTTTATGTTTAACATTGTTGTTGTCAACCTCAACCAAATATTCTGCAGGATGTTATTGGATTAAGTGCTATCAAGAAACAAACAAGTTACATTTTACAGATTCTGATCTAAAAGAAATTTAATTATGTATCATTTCCTTCCACTACAAAACTCTGTGTTGGTTGATTACATAAATTCCCAATAAAATGCAATGCAGTTTCTCACAGAAAACTGAGAAAATATTTAAGAGTGCAACAGATGTGAAGATGTTGCAAGGGACTGTATATAGAGGTATAAAAAAAGTTTTAAAACGTTGTGTCTTTGGAACAGGAAAGAAACGGAGGGCTGTCCTGTTGGAAAAGCAGTATGCCGTTGTGCACTGTAATGTAACGCTGTGTACTCAGAGCTGCCATCGCATCAACATCTATGGTTTAGCCTCCTGCACATTAAGCTGCAATCAGCCACCGGACATCGCAGCCTCTCAGGTTTGAGCATTAATCCTGTTGTTTAGATCGACAGCGGCATCGCTCTGGAAGATTAGTGGCCACGGCAGAGCAGTAAAGAAAAAAAAAAATCAATGAATTACATCATGCAGAGGCTTCTGCACTGATAAAGCTAATGAAGCACTCGGCAGCAACGCAGACAGGTTCATCGTCATCTTCAGACATTTTGCAGAATTTAATAAAAAGCAACAAAATTACGGTAAGTAAGTTACCCTTTAAACTACTGTTAGTTTTCATTTCTCTGTTTATTCAGTCTGAGGATAATGAGACTTGAAGGCCTTCAGCAGGAGTGTGTCAGGTGGTTTTGGAGGGCGATCGGCCTTAGCCATCCCTTCCCTCAGGGTCTTCTTCCATTAGTGCAGAAGTACACAAACACACACACACTCATCCATGACCACACACGCAGGGTCAGCTGTTATGGCAACCTCTTTCTAAGTGGGTCACAGAGGCTGCTCATAAGGTCGTCTTTCTAAATCAAATTTTCATTCTTATTTGTCTGACGCCACTCTACGCTTTCTCGGAAAGGCAAAACAAGGTTCAAAAATAATCCTGTGGAGGAAAATACCGCAGAACAACTCCTACTTATTCCTAATTAAATTAATATAACTCATGCCAGCATTTCCATTCTTCAATTTCAGCTGTTCTTGCCAAGGAGTCAGTATCACACCCCTAAATCTGTTGTAACTTGCTAACCATATACCTCAGGGAGTTGGTGATCTCATCATCCAGTCCCAGCCCCACCCTGATCCCAACTCATTTACAGCTGATCCCGTACGTCAGCTGTAAAAATGTGGTCTACAGATGGGGAAAGATATGGCCAATAGCACCTGCCAACCTAGTTTATTTTCCAAAGGTCATAACTCGGCTGTTGCCAGTTTTACCCAGCGGCAGGGTGAAGGGTGATGTGGGAGGGGCTAATGGAGATCTGTTCTCACCTGCTCCACAGAACGGCATTCCTGAAATGCTTATAAGCTCCAATGGTTCAATGTAAGGCAAAGAAATGCTCATTCTTTACTTTTTATGACTTCTTGAGTTCTTTGCCACTTAACACAATGTGTTGATTGTATAGAGGTTTCCTTTTAGTATCACAACATGGTATGTGAATTATTTTAAAGAACAACAGAAGATAAAACACAACAATGCTCCATCTGTGGATCCGCCAAGGGAGGAGTGAGGGGGCAGAATTTGCAGGTTCCCACTGATTTGCACTGTGACATTTTTTCTCTTATTCATGTTCACAGCAGTGTTGTATATCCACGAATCTTTCTCAGCCACACCCACCCCACCTAAATATGACAATAGCATGATGAAACTCCTGAAATTCCTTGATGGCTTCATTATTTAGTTCGGTTGCACCAACCAGAGATTTTGGGACCAATTTCAGATTCTGAAAGGCTGTGAACTGTGAGCCGATTACAGCCGATTTCAATTTCTCTTTCAGTACAATGGATAGACGTGATGCGTTTCTGTTAATTATTGTAAAACTACATCTGTAGAAGTAAAACGGAGTAAAAATTAATTACAGTAAAGTATAACTCCATTAGTACAGGTACTGAGTACAGACAGATTCACTTTAGGAGAAGAACGGTTCTCTCATTTATCACCCCTTTAATAAGAGACCTGGGTGAATTTGACCAGAACCACTCAAAATGTAAATAAGTGTTTTGTTGTAAATGGTAAATGGGCAGAACTTATATAATGTCGTATCATGTTTAAAACGTTTTTGCTATTGTTGGTTTGTTACATCTGTCTATGATAGGTTAATACATAAAGTGCTGTGAAAAAAGATCCCTTTTGGAAATAATACAGTCCAAGTCAGTAGCAACTTCTTCACTGAAGAGTGATGCTGTTAGTGCAAGCTTTATAATTTAGATGTTCTAGGTTCACTCATCAGAATGCAGATTGGACTTTTATGTAAATTTCTCTGTGAGCATCATTAGAAAAAAGCTTAGATTTTTTTGTTTACAAAGTAGTTAATCCTCAATCAAGGCCGGTCAAGCGTAACATCAACCATTTCTGGTAACCAGCTGATTTCTCAGTAAATCCCGTGTTTTGGAGCACCACCCATTAGATCACAAGGGGCTCTACCAACTTTACCAAGCTGTGCTTTGCTCCCGATCTCTGTACCAGCTGCAACAGCATCCTCTTCAATGTTAAATCACTCAGAACCAAATACCTTCCCATCAAGCGGCTGTTCAATCTAGGGTACAGGCCCATTACAAGTTCGCAGTGTCTCAGGCAGCACCGACTGCCAATAAACACAGACTCAGATTTGATGACAAGGATTGCAGACAACACTTGATGCAGCTGCAGCCAAAACAATATTGATCTGAACTTTTAGCTTCAGCACAAGATGACTGCGCTACTTGTGCTTTTTGCAGATAAGTTACGAACTTCGGTGTTTCTAGAAAGATTAGATACGTCCACAACGGTACTGCTACAGACCTACAAGATGTGCGAGACGCTTGTCCTCATTTGGCATTTTAATAAATGAGATGCATTATAAATTTTTCTACTAACTGAGTGGGATTAAAGTGAAATGGAGTAAAACTCAATCTTAAAGAGGATTATGGGTCATAATAACATGCTTCCTGTGACTTTGGGTTTAAACACTGCACAAGTGGCTCAAAGCAGCTCTGTGGATGATGAGGATGATGATGCTGGCCACTCAGAGAGGGGGGATGGGCCTGAATGCACCACCAGTGTTAGCATAGTGTACGTCGTCTGAGGTCTGACATCGCTAATGTGGAGGGGGGAAGGGAAGCCACACGTGCACCGGCTACACGTGTCCCCCCTCCCTTCAATATACACGACCTCTGTCCACACCAGAGTAGTGAGTCCAAGGCTCTCTCCTCCACTCAGATGATGAACCATAGCATAAGCATGCAGAATTTTTGTCTTGCATCTCTTCACACACATGAAAACATAGAGCAAATCTGAACCTTTACTGTCTTCAGGACTGAATCTGCCATGCATCCACATCTGCATCACTTCAAGCACAAGCATAATGGCAGAAAAGGCTGGAATGTTCTAATGTGCCAAGCAAAATTAAAGAAGCTCAACTACTGGATATTGTTGAATATTAACCTGATATAGACAAAAATGTATACTAAGAATAGTTAAACCCTGTAATCAAACCCTGCTTATAACTGCTAACCAACTTTTTACACTGGTTGGAAGTCCTCCTTGCCATCATCATAATTTTTTTTTCGCCTTTGAAAGATTCCCCAGATTCAAGTTCAGATTCTGGATGGGCAACTGCAAAACAATAACATAATTACCAGTTAAACAAAACATGACGGTAAATGAAGAAATTAATTTAAGCCTAAATCTACCACAGCTTTCAATAATCTTGATCCTAACTCTATGCAGGAGACATAAAAAGCCATTCTATGACCGATTAATATCTATTTATATTAGGATGAGGAGTTACTTCCTTTTGTGTGCATTAGAAAGCAAGCTGCCAGTGCTATACAGGCCTGTGGTTCACTAATATTAAAAAAAAATAAAGACAATAACATTTTGAAGACGATACTTGAAAGTCGTTTTTTTTCTAAGATGGGAAATTTTAATAACTGGAGTTAGAATCAATTTTAAACAAAATGAGGAAAGCACGCAATGGAAACATCATTGTTATGTGTTGTGACAGTTACGATAAATCCACATTGTGCTCTTACTTCTGTTTTTCATCTGTAATAACAATCCACCTCCGTTATCTGTATCAACCTCCAACATCAGAGACTCCATCTAGAAGGAGTTTGTCGAAGAACATTTTGCATGTTCTTTGACATGCAAAATGAGAATTTCTGACACTTGGAATAGTATTGTTCAAGAAATATTGCGTATTAAATAGTAATTTGGTATAGTAATTTTGAGCACAATGCCAATAACAATATTTTTGAGCATTTTTTCTCATGTGAAGACAAAACTGTGACACAAGGGCATGGGCATTTAAAAACATCAAACCAAAACACGTGTACACCAACCCAGAAACCTACAGAGCATGTGGTTATGCCAGAAATATCTCAGCCCTTGCAGACAAAAGTCAGACAAGTCAAAAAACAGCTAAATTTAGCCCAGTACGTTGCTGTGCTAGCTCTTTACTAAATAATGGGAATATTCTAGTTTTAAAAAGTGCCTGCAATCTGCTGGACTGTTTCTTCTTGAGCAACAAATTTCAGGTCAAGAAAAAAAACACACAAGCAAACAAATAAAAACCAGCCAAAGAACCACTTTGTCTGTCAATTCCAGTTTCAGTCATCTCAACATGCATGTTTAATTTTTCTCAGCAGGAGGTTCAAATGTTAATTACTGCAGCGCCTCTGGGAACCTGCTCACCAGATAGGGCAAAGATACATTTGTAAGCCGTCTCAGATGTTGACATGGATATTTTTCTCAACCTTTATTTAATCAGTCCTTTTGGACATTGAGGGCATCATCAAGCAACTCAGCTATGTTTTGAGGCTCACTCAAATCCTGAGTGGATGTTTAAAGTTTCAGAGTACTTTGTTTTATTCTGTTCATCTGTGGTCACTTAAATAACTTTGATGTGAGATCTATCACCTTGTAGTGTTTAATAAGATTGTTTATTTTGACAATGAAATTTAATGCACATGAGTGTTTCAGTCAATGATGTAAATATGCCACATTTAGCCACAAAGGTTATTTTTCATCTGCTGTTCCAGGCTTGTTATTGGTATAAAACAAGACTAACATATAAATCACATGATTGTTAAACACAACAAGAACTAAAAAAGTAAAAATCAGAGATTAAAAACAAAACATCTGATCAGCATGGTGGATGGATCCTCCTGGATGGAGTCTCTTTGTCTTCCAGACTGAAAATAACTGAGATTGATATCCTCCCAAACTATCAACAGTGGTTCGTTCTGGTTCTTGCAGACGTACCAAGCTTTCAGCAGCACCTTCTCATTAAAAATAGAATATGTGCTTTTGTCGTCCAGATTGCACACACACAGAGCGACATATGCATATGTCAAAATTTCCTCTCCCCGTATTTCAAGCCGTGGGCTCCATAGCAACCATTCATTGACCCCAATCTCCATGGCAACAGGCATCGTCATTACTCACGCCTTTTTTCCTGACTAATTTTCTCTTTGTCTGATCTGTCTGGAGTCGTGCATCTCCCTGAAACTATTTCAGGTTTCTCCCCCCATCCAAGGTGAATGTTATCTTCTTATTTGTCAGACAGGAAAGGAAAAATGTTCACCCCCAGGCCTCTCCTGAGAGTATCAAGCCAGTGTGTTGCAATCATGAACCCCTGGCTTCGCAGCTGCACACGGCGCCCGCTGTCAAGAGGAAAGTGCCCTTGAGTTGCATACAGATTTCTTAAAAAGCTACAAACAGAGAGTGATCAGTCACACGCTTTGGAAACACGTTCATCTCTAGCAGCCAGTTTCCTCTTTTCATAGCACTTCTTGTGCATTTTTTTGAAAATTTCTCATGGGATTTCTAAAACATTTCTAAAACAATAAAATCAGTAATTAACCTGTGTGCACAGAGAGCATATTTAATAAGCGTAGTTTATTTCTGGGGAGAGCAGGAACAGGTGGTGTTTGTGTGCGGTCCATTCCTCATCTCTTTGTTCTGTTAACAGAAATCATTTTCAGCCACTTCCTATGGCTGAAAATAATTGTTGTAGTACTTATAACTACAACAATTAAATATGATTCCACCTACCTTTCCACTAAAATGTTAAACTGCCATTTAAGCAACAGTATTCAGTCCTATGCGACAACATTCTCTTCCCCTAAAATCATATTCTCATTAAGCCTCTTTGTTTTCATTAATGCAGACTGATAGTGACCATTTCACTATCAGTCTGCCTCTTGACTCTCGCATTTCTTAGCTGACAATTCAGCTTATAACAAAGAAGATGGGAGTCTCAGCCAGAGGACTAAGCTGCACTGAAAAGTCTGAATTTGTTCAACAGGATTCAGGCCTCATCGCTGCTGAATTCTCAAATGAGTATTCAGAGTCAATTAAAAGAGCCTGAAGTAAATTATTCCCATAAAACACACACACATCGCACGCACTAGCTTTAAGACAAATAACAAGCCAAGCCAAACACTAGTATCCTATGTGCAGCAAACAAAGACGCCTTCACCGCTTCCCCTGAGCCAGCCCCGCCGCCCCTCCCTACACACAAACATCACACTCATTCCCTGAAAAAAAACGCATTTGACTGCACCGACGGTCGGCTGATGAAACAAAGAGACCAAACATGATGCTGTAAATAAGGACAACAGACATGGTAGCTGACACCTATTAAACATCAGCAGGGAAAATCTGCCAAAGAACACAAGCGACTTCAAGAAGTTACCAAAATAACGCCTGACTATAAACCCAAAGCTTAAAGTTCCTATTTATTGGATTATGTCTTATGGAAATAACATCATGTTATTATTTATTGAGCATTATAGAGGGTTTCTTATTGGATTTGAGACAAAAACAAACATGGTGTATCTTTTTTTCAATGATCATCCATCCATCCATTTTCTAACACCCTTGTCTCTAGAGGGATCAGGAGGGCTGCTGGTGCCTATCTCCAGCTAACGTTTTGGGCGAGAGACGGGGTCAAGTTGCCAGTCTGTCGCAGGGCAAACAGAGACAGGACACACAACCATACACACACACCTAGGGGGAATTTAGAGAAACCAATTAACCTAACCTAACAGTCATGTTTTTGGACAGTGGGAGGAAGCCAGAGTACCCAGTGAGAACTCACGCATGCACAGGGAGAACATGCAAACTCCATGCAGAAAAACCCCCGGCCAGGAATCGAACCCAGGACCTTCTTGCTGCAAGGCAACAGTATTACCAACTGCTCCACTATGCAGCCCTTTTCAATGATCAATGTAAACATATTTATTGCAACTGAAGCAGTCAAACTTTATACTTATATTATTTATATTAGTGGACTAGCTTTTTGCACATTTCCCATGATATAGGATTTATCTTCGGTGATGGGCTCCAAGTCTTTGGATCGTTAGCCTACACCACAGGACTGATCCACTTAAGTAAGCTAATATTTCCTACAGTAGGAAGACAGATGTTGGTCAAATTAAAATATTATTTATTATGCAAAGGGTTGTAATCATTTGGGGCTTACATTGAGTTATGAATCCTAAATGCTGCACCTATATTGAAGGGAACTATTCTTTAAGCCTGATGCTGAGAACTCCATGTCTCCATGTCTAATGTGATGTGAATTGCTAATTTTTTACACATGTAGCATTTTGTATGCATGCCAATGTTTGATACTGGCCTTACCTGAGCAGAGCAACTTTTTCCACATGTCCTCTGGACTGGTGGAACACTACACGAATATGGTGAATTCAAACTTTCCTGCCTGCATTTTATTCGCTGTAGTTGTAATTCACTAAAACATGAAGGCAAGCTGACATTTAGAGAAAACACAGCATCTGTTTCCCACCAGCTGTCAGACCACCTACCACTTGTCCTCACTGAAATACAACATAGACCCAAATATGATTTATCTTTGTTATCACTGCTTATTAGAAGCCATTCTGTAAATCACTCTTGGTGTAAACAAAACATTTCTAGATATTTCTAGTAATAAACTAAAGTCTTGGATGAGGAAAAGTCTTTTTGTCATTCCAGAGTGAATTCCAGCTGCAGGCCAACAGCAAGTGAGCTGGAAAACTTTCCCTGCATGGAGTGTGAAACAGACAGAAACCATTTTCCTCTGATGTATTATAACCACAGCTGAGGCCAGGTGGAACTACTTTTTTTCTCCTTGGAAATTACAACAATTTCTCTGCATTCCAAAAGAAATGAGGAGGGGGTTTCACAGGAAGTCCCTCCACTGACTTAGAAAAATACAACCTGAGTTACATCATCATAAAGTGAAATTTCTTGCTTTGTCAGCAAAAACTTTTTACAACTCAAACATGTCACAGAAATGGTACTGATTTCTTCAAAACTGCAGTTTCATGGTAAACAGATGCCTTTTTTTTTGCTCCCTCCTCCTAACCCTGAGTGGTGACACATTTCTGCATATTTGTAGAATTTTTTTGTCAGCAAAATATTTATACATTTCTGTATTTATTTAGCAAGAGCAAATGAGTAGAAGAATGCAGTTCTCATTCTTGACTGCAAACTTGCAAGTCCATACTTATCCAGGATATTTTGAATCTGACAAAGAAAACAAGTCGGACGCCAAAGCGTTGTATCCTCTCACTGCAGCAGGATTATAGTATTTGGACTTAAGTTGTTGGTCTATTTAAGTCCAAACGCAAATTCTTAATGTGAATCCACTGGTTCTTTACTCAAATGCATCAAATGCATTTGTTCTCCATCCCAAATTAGGTTTTGAGGAAGATTTCGAAGACAAAGTGATGACAAGATCACAAAACTGGCTGCACCACCGTCTGACTCTGAAACCAGCATGTGATGCAAGTTAAGAAACTGTAGATAAAGAGAGCCAGCAGAGCTCTCACAAAAGAATGCGCTCAACGGGAAGCTTAAAAAAGGACAGCATAAAAGTGGGACTGTGCACTCATCCCAATCCCTAACCTCTTTAACCTTCACTGATCTCCCAGCGGGGTGGAAGCACCAGCAGCACAGGGTGCATGCACACAGATGCAGCCTGCATGCGAAAAGCAGAGGAGGAAGATCCCCTGTGACGTTTAATCACTTTGTTCCCAGGACTCATTTTTCTTTTGTGCTTCTGTTCTTTTCAATATTACAGAAAAAAAATTAAGCTGATCAGGAAGACATTTAAAACAGCAACTAGAGATGGTGCGTCCTCCACTGAGTCCAACATAATGAACATAGTGTCTTGGTTCTTTGCATTCTGATTAAACAATTACTTCTTTTTGCTTGTATACAAAGACGAGCTGTAGTATAGATGAGCTGATAAGTGAACAGTAGAAGGACGCAGTTGCTATAGCTGGAGATTATTCTAGAGTTTATAAATTGCTGTATTCTGTGCTGTTTTTAACATAGATGGGATGAGTCAGTCCTCCCACTCCGCAGCTTGTATCTCGGATGAAGAGAAATTTGCAAAAAAAAACAAACAAATTCCCAATTAATGAGTTTCCAGTTGCTTCGCAGAAGAGACGTATTCTCACTGTGTAGTGCACTCAATATTCTCACAATACAGAGATGAGTCAACAGTATCAAATGATATTATGATCTTGTTATTTGATGACTAACCAGGACACGCATCACAACCCCCACATGCCTGGAAGCGGGGAGCCAAAACCAGGAGAGGATCAGAATGAAAGTCAACGTTGTCCCTTTTGATATTAACCGTTTCCAGCGAAACAAGATTTCCTTGACTCTGTGTGGTGAAACGGTAGGAAGAGCTCATCACTGAAAGCGAAAGGCGACAGATGAGATTACGTCTTTAATCCATGTTGACAAAAGAACCTGTACACCAACTATTCTACTCTACACAGAATTTGAAGATTTCCAGGACAGCTGGATTTTAACAAATTATATCAGAGTAAATACAAATGCACGCCTGGTCTACCAGCTATATTCATACTGTGAAAAAAAACTACATTTAATTGCAATGTGAAAAATAAACCTACATGCCATTTGAACCAGTAAACAGATGTCCCTTTGCCAGTCATGCAGTATGTAATAATCTGCTCCCTGTCCCTTGTGTGTTTGGCCGGTGGCATGGAGCTTGCCCGCAGCTGTGGTACCACAGTTTGAGTCAATCCCAATAAATTATATTGCAGTTAGTGGTAGCAACAGTGGAGAAAAAACTGAAGAGTTCATCACAGGAAGTAGAGGCTATCCCTAAATCTTTTGTGTGAAAAGCCCACATATCATTACAGTTATTATTATTACACCATTTGGATAAAGAGATAGATTTACAGGTAGGCTTAACATGCATTCCTTGAGTCTTGCTGAGCATAATAGAGACACTGTGTCTGCTACAAGATGCAGGGTATGACATATTTCTTAAAGAATGTCTGGCACTGATACGGCTTGCCGTTTGTGTTACCCCTGAAACCCTAAACCACACCTATACGCATACACCAACACAAGCACAGCCTTTAAACACAGTAGATAGTGAAGCTACTCACACACAAACACACACCTGGCTGACTGTCAAGGTCATAAGTATGATCAGACACAGCAACTGCAGGAACATCTGATGAGACCATGCAGAGGATTATTTAGCAGGGCTGTTTTGAGCCAATGTTTATTTTGACTCTCTCCATTAAGTGCTAATAAATTCCCCACAAAAGAGTTTTCTGGTTTAAATAAGCTTTTAAAGGCATGGGTGAAAACTGATATATTGATTTTAATTTGGTTTTATGAATAAAATCTGAAAATCATGGCCTGCATTTATATTCAGTCCCATTGACTCTGATATTCTCAATGAAAGCCCAGTAAAAATGGATGTCACCTGCTTAGCAAACTAAGTCTGTCTGTGTGTAGTGAAGCCTCAATAAACGCTGCTGTTCTGCAATTACCGAAGACGTTTGTTGGAGAAGATTAATGATTAAATTAAAGCAAATTTACATCCATCCATTCATCCATTTTCTGTACACCTTTGTCCCTCAGTGGGGTCAGGAGGTGCTGGTGCCTATCTCCAGCAAGTGTTCCGGGCGAGAGGAGGGGTCACCCTGGACAGGTCGCCAGTCTGTCACAGGGCAACACAGAGACAGACAGGACAAAAAACCATGCCCACACACACCTAGGGAGAATTTGGAGATGCCAATTAACCTGACAGTCATGTTTTTGGACTGTGGGAGGAAGCCGGAGAACCTGGAGAGAACCCACACATGCACAGGGAGAACATGCAAACTCCGTGCAGAAAGACCCCGGGCCGGGAATCAAACCCAGAACCTTCTTGCTTCAAGGCAACAGCTCTACCAACTGCGCCCAACAAATTTACATTAAAAAACAATTTCCCTAGCTTTTCAACACTGAGCACTGTTCAATAAATAAGCAAAAATTTAAAATTAATACAGGAACAGATGGAAATCTAGATATGGTTGTCCACCTAAACCAGAGGTGCCCAAAGTCGGTCCTCGAGGGCCGGCATCCTGCATGTTTTAGTTCTCTCCCTGGTGGTAGTAACAACCTTTTCAGCAGGTCAATGTTCTTAGGCCTTCTAATGAGCCATCATTTGGTCCAGGTGTGTTAAACCAAGGAGAGACATAAAACACGCAGAATGCCGGCCCTCGAAGACCCACTTTGGACACCACTGACCTAAACCAACCATATTAGTTGTACACTCCACAAATGTGGCCATTATGGAAGAATGGCATTAGGAAACCATTGCTGAAACATTTTCTATGTGTCAAATGCAAAACATAGCACATTTTATATCACTAAATGTCCATGTTAAAACATGTTGATGGAAGAATCAGGCTGTGGGGTCACTTTTCATGGAAGCTTGTCAGAGTTGATGGGAAGATGTATGAAGATTAATACAGCAATCACGGAAGGAAAAAACTTCTTAAGAGGTTCACTTTCCAACAGCACAACATCTATAAAGGCACAGAGAGCAATGAAAAAATAGTTTAAAAACAAAACAAAATGATGTCCTAGAAAAGTCCAGTCACAGTCAACATCTTAATCCAACTAAGAGTCTGTGGTAGGACTTTAAAATCGGTTTTTATAGACCCACTTTACTCATAGCATGATAAAATGCAAAAATGTTCAGTGGGTTTGATTCCTTTTGCAAGGAAACCTATTGGATCCATGCTGCCATGCAGGTTATCAGTGTGTAGGTTTAGCAAGAGCAAAACTGTAAGAAAGAGTCTGCTAATATGAAATAAGATCCATTACCCCACATTGAGAAAGCAGCACATTTTTCTCTCAATCACAGAGTTTATATGTGACGCTGCATGCATGTCTGAGAGCAATCACTCTTAACATGTGGAGGTAAAGAGATCCCGCCTTGAAGCCAGCTGTGCACCAGAACAAAGAAGCAAGCTTTGCACAACAGCCAGATCTCGCTCTGTTGTCTTTGGCAGCGCTGGCTGAACATGAGGGGAATAAGACACCGCAGTCAGGTCTGCCAAACAGGAAACAACCACAGATTTACACTTCCATCCATCAATGTCAAACCAGACTCACTGAGGTCTGGCAGTGTACAACACACTCATGCAAATCGATCACATGTTGGCCAAAACCTGGCTTTAAGTCTGGTTTGGTTTAATGTGGAATACTGATGTACAGTTTATGAATATATGCGGGGCTCTTATTGCACACAAGTGTCACACAATATTACAATAAAGAAAGCCTGGTGAAAACTAAAGACTTTAAAATGATTTAACTGCTATCATAATAAACCAGCTCCAAATGCTGCGTTGGAGCTGGTTTGTAGTGCGTGTAATTGTATGGTTTTCTTCTTTATAATATTTATTGATGGGGAAAAGGTCAAATTAGCACCACAATGTCATATTTTTCAGGGCCATCCAGATCAACATGAAGCTTACCAATAACCAGTGAATACCAGTGGTTGTAGAGCCTCACATAAATATAACATTAAAGCTGAAAAGAAAAATACAAAATAAAACCACAATTTGTTGTACTTGACTTGGACGAAGGCCAGTTATAAGTATTCACTACGTATGTGTATTACTTGGAAGTGACTAAAGATTTTGCTGATGACCACCATCCGAGGAAACTCCAAAATTCCTGATCGGATAAAATACCATAGTGTGACTAGCTTGAGTAAAGCAACAACATTTGTATCTTTTAGAAAACGGACCAGGGTACAGAGTTATTTCTCCATTTCTTCTATAGATCATACTATTTCTACAGCCAAAACAAGACAATTTTATGTCTTAAGGTACACGCTTACTTGGGTGAACTGAAAACTTTAGTGCAATCAGTAAAAAGAAAACTTAATGAAATTATTGATGACAGACTATAGGTATGGTTTCCTACACAGTTAAAAATGTAATTATGATCCACTGTAGGGTAGACTGGAGATATTTTTCCTTGTGACAGATGAGTGACTTTTCACACGCTGACAGAAAATATTTTGAGACAGCAAGGCGAATGTTTTATGACAGTCGTTGCTTGAGGCAATATTCAAGCTGAGAACTGAAGCCAAAACTGAATACCAAACAATTTAGTCTTCAATTTACAGAAAATACATCTGTTCGTGTATTAAATGCACCATACACAAAACTAAGAGTCAAAGTTTTGAATACAGACTGTGATATTTTGGAGTATTTCTGTTGAAAAAGACTTACCTTGTTCTTTGGGATTGTCAAGTTTCTTTGCCAAATGTGAAATGGGCTTTCGTTAGCAGTTTTGGCTGAGGAAGAGACTTTTTTATGATGTTAAATTATGTACACTGACTTTTACAGAGCAAAGTGAGGCCTGCAGTGCTTCAGACGTTTGGGTTCATTCAGGAGGCCGATCATTGCTGGGAAGGTTCACATGTTCCATGTTTTCCTAATTTGTGGATAAATTGTGGTACATTGAAATCCCAAAGTCTTGGAAGTAGCTTTGTCAGCTATTCCAGATTGACATATGTCAATCATTTTACTTCTCATTTGTTCTCATATTTGCATTGATTGGCACTTAAAGTGTTGCTCTTTGAGATCTTTTAGGCTATATCTGGTTGTGGCTAGTGAAGTTAAACTCAGAAAAAAAATTGGGTAATCGATCAATTTACGATTTACAATTAGTTTTTCAGACAGGGCCCAGCTAATTTGGCTATCTTTTCTGCCACTAATAAATAAAACCATCATTTGAAGGTTGCATTTACTGAGGTTAACCTTGTCTAATATTAGCATCTGTTGGATGATCTGATGTAAGTGTGACAAAGCAGCAAAAGCAGAAGAACTCTGTAAATGAGGGGAAATACTTCTATAAGTTTCTATAAACATCTAACTTTCTGTTTCCTTGGAGTATAAACATAACACGTCACATGTCCATTTCTTTTAGCTACTGGTGGTAGGTGAGGACCCAATCCCTCTCTCTGTCCACTCAAACCTTGAAGTGTCGCAGAAACCCTTTCTCGTATGCACTGCTGTGAAAGTAATGCCTTTATTCAGTTTATTAGCCTCTGATGCAAAACAAACCACAAGTTGCATTCACTGTGAAATTTCTAGTTCTGCTTGTTTCATGTGGCGTTTAAAACGAGCACTGGCAGAGCCAAAGAAGCTTCCTGTTCAGCTTGCTACATCTGTCTGTTCCACACTGCCATATGTGTGTGCGATTACTTGCTGTAATTCCTGTTATACCACAGCCGTGCCTTAATATGTATATTTAACATGGCTATCCTTCCTTCCTGTTCCCAGACATAATGTCCATTATCGAGCCGTGACTGCGGTTCTGCTCTTCTGATTTCTTCCAGTTGTACACAGTGGGCAATCCATCCAATAAATGGGAGGAAGCACTCCGATTTTTGTGTGTTTTTTCATTTGAGCGGATGCACGTGTGAGGGACTTTGAGGGGGTGGGACAGATGGATCCAAGAAAGTGTGGGACTGCTGACATAGCAGATGGGAATGTTTTCCTTTGGGTTCGGAGAATTCCATAGAGATCTAAAGGTGGGATAACAGGAGAAGGATTGTGAGTGGGAATCCATCAGTTTCTAAGGCAGCAATCAACATTGCTGTTTCCTCTTGTGTCTCTGAAGAAGATAAGCTTGTCAATGGCATTTTAGGCTGCAGGGGTGTCTGGATTCAGTGAGGATCAGGTCTGGTGGGCTGCCAAACAAACGGATGCATCAGCAGCCCGTCATAAAACATTCAGTGATGGATGTTGTAACACAGAAAAGCTAGGATAGCAGAGGAAAACAAAGCTGAAGAAGATGAAGTTAGTCACAAAAACCCAAAAGATACTAGGTAACGGCGGTGTTTAGTAAACACCCTCAAAGTTTATGTCGCTGGTCCAGAAAATCTGACGCAAATTGGTTTAGCCTCCTCCATATGGCACCAAATACCGTTGAAGGCAAAAGGAACGTGGGTGGAGGAGGACGCAGAAGCGCCAAGGAGTGGATGAGTAAACAGGAAGAACAAACAACACATTAAAGATGAAAAATAACAGAAAATTGTGGTTCGTGAAAATTAGAAGTGTTCAAGGAAACACAAAGGCAGAGAAAGTTGGGCTAAATCTGAACCAGATGCCTAGGTGGATCCCAGATGTGCGCGAGCAAGAGTCAGCGCACATGATTCCTTCGGTTTGTTTCATATGCTGTGACTTCTTCATTGGTTACCTAAAAGAGCGGCACCTTCCATATAACAAGACAAATACCTTCTTCTCCTGCACGTTTACATGGACATGCACCATAAATAATGTAGTTTGTGATGCAGAGAGCATAATAATTTGCAAAATATGTCGAGGGATTAGCTTTAAAGGCAATTAATCCTTCTCCATTCTCTGCCCGATTGGCCTTCATGGTCCACTCCTCTGATTTTTTTTTTTTGCATTTTATTTATTTATTATTTACCCCATCTTTCCTTCTCAGACTTCCTCCCTTCTATAAACATCCTTCTATAATCCATATAAAGTACAATCTTTTCAGCTAAATGAGGCAAATGTGACCAGTGACGGGTACGTAGATCCCTCAGTCAGTAGCAACAAGGATATAGGAACAAAGGATCTCATACTTTCTCTTTTTGTCGTTTTTTATTTCTCTTGTAGAGCCAAACCAGTTTTTTTGTATTGTGAGAAGGGCTTGGCAGCACCAGATAATCCCCGCACTGTGAATAAATGACAGGCCACTTGTGGCTTACACATGTCTTTTCAAAGAAAAGGAACTGAAAGTACGCTACTAGAGATGGACCAAAAGTCCAAAATGTGTTCTTGATTTCAGTTTTTGTAAAGCTATAAGAGTCATGATCTGTAGGTTATGAATTTTTTTTACTTCCAGTCTGTTTCTCACAGTTGGTACTCTTCTTCTGAAGTGGCTGACACTAAATTAGCTAAATTCGAGTCTTCTTTACTCAGTAGGTACATTCACACTTCAGTGTTGATGTTACCAAAACATGGTAGCTGCTAAACAATGTTGGATTAACTGATCGTAAAACAATTGGAGACCTGAGGTCGCTGGTCAAGCTTAAACTAGTCCAAATTAGGTCTTAGTGCATCTCTCACCATTAAGTCACATTGATACAAAAAGAGAAATGCCTGTTACTAAATACTGTAGACTAGAATCAAAAACAACAAATGGGTCCGTGATAATTATTCAGGTTGGGTTGTATTTATATTGCTTACAAAGGTGTAACAACGTTATGCATGTATGTATACATATAATCATATCTAAAAAGGCCAGTCTAAGTGTGTCTTAATAGTCTATGTGACAGTTTCATTAATTACAACAGTGTCTGGTCCTGTAGATTCTTCACCCTGTGTGATTTCATTACATCTACATGGGGGTGTGAACTTTGCAGAGCTCAAACTTATGTTTTGAAGGCTTAATCTCTGTGAAACTCAAGAAAAGACCTGTCAGCAAAGATTCATCACCCATAGTACAAAGGCATGGGACCAACCCAAAATATAAACAAAAATATGGGTTTGAAATAGGGCTGGGACTTTAACGTGTTACATAAATTTTAACCCAGTTAATCACATTTTTTCTCATATGGCAAGGTTTGCGTCAAAAAATGTATTTGATGCAATGCTTTTGTTGTGTACAGGTTCTGCAAAAATCAGTTGGTGTATTACTGGAACTATTCAAGCCTAAAATACCATCTCATTGCAAAACAGCAAGCAGAGACGTCGCCATTGCTAATGTTGGCGTCCAAAGTCGATATTTCTAATGAAGTACTTTTTTCAAAGAAGTTACATGAGAGATCTGAAACACTTCAAAGCCGAATGGGTACAACACTTTGCACCAATTGAATGGCTCAATAAAATTCAATTGATAAAAATCAATAAATATCTTTGTTGTTAAACTGACATGTTAGTTAATCAATATATTTGGCACCAATTTTGAATTGTTTAATTAACCCTCCAATTACCTTGATGCACAATTTTAAGCGTGCCCCCCACCACTACTTGGATGAGACAACAAAAATCCAGTGTAAAAGCTGATTGTGTCAGCATTAGGAAGCAAAAATGTGGGCAATCACTGATCTTTTCACCACGCATAACATGACCTGAAACTCATTAAGGTATAACAGCTGTATGTATACATACAATCATATCTAAAAAGGCTAGTCTAAGTATGTCTTAATAGTCTATGTGGCAGTTTCATTAATTACAACAATGTCTTGATACTTGGTGGTGCCTCACCTAGTATCAAGATTTTATTTGAATCTCAAATTTTCTTAACTGATGAAAAAACTGCTGCTTAAGTGCAGATGGATGAATGTAAATAACAGAGAATGAAAGTTGTTCGATTGGCTTTATTTTTCACCAGGTTCATATAAAATCCATTACAAACTCACTGGAAATGTCTTTCTTTGATTTTAATTTTATAAACTGGTGAACAATTTCTGAGTGAAAAACATTTTCCAGATTCAGTATTAGTCTTAAATAAGGGCATATTTAATGGGATAAACATAAATTTGAAGGCTGCAAAGCATTCAGTGTTTCTCAGTGAGAGCAGGCTGAGTGAACACACTGTTACTAAAGATCAATACGTTTGTTAAATGCATAGGTTGCGGAACTGGCAGGGCCATTAGGGCATGTGCCCCACCTAGCACTTGAAAATCACACATTAAAACACTAAGAAAATAAAAAGACAAAAACAAAACTGAAGTTCTATTGCGATTTTATTTTATGAAATACCACAGAGGCCCATCAAAAGAAGAAAACACACCACTTTAAATAAGCTTTTGGTTGCTCATGTTACTTTCTACACTGCAAATTCAATTCAATTCAAATACAATTCAGACGTCTGGGACTAAATCAGCCTTCCAAGCATCAATAATAAATGGGAAACAAGTAAAAAGTAGTGCAACTTGAAGATATGCATAAGTTTGTTGAATACTGTTAAGTCAAATGCTGGGCTAGTTATCTACTGGTTATCTGTGTCAACAAATGCAAGGGTTTCTTATGTAAAAAAAAAAAAAAAGGTTAGAATTTTCTGTGATATTTTTAATTTTATTGAGTTTTTACAGAAAGTGATAGAATGAAATGAGTTTTCTTGGACTGCATGATGTATAAAATAACAAAGCTGTACTTCAGGTAGCTGAAAAAAGCTAAAGAGTGTTTCTTCAACAAGTTGTTTGGAAAAAAACATTGCCTGATGTGAAAACAAGGGGACCACCCATCACTCTTATTAAGGTAGTTGTATTTTAAAGCTACAGTTTTCAGCCTATGAGCAGTTTGGCCTTTAACCAGCTTGACTGCAGGCTGGCTGACTGGGTAGGTAGTAATTTGAAGTAACTTATTAACCTTCTAATCCCACATTAATATATGTGGGATTATATTAATGTGGGATTAATATAATCCCACATATATATTCTGAATAATATTATATTCAGAATAATAGTATTATTCTGAATATTATTCTGCAAAATCAGAACTTGAAAATTACAGTACATCAAACCCTGCATTCCTGCATAGTGTGGACAGAAAAACTACATTGAAGTTATTGGGTTTAAGAAGCTGAAAGTGTGTCAGCTTTAATAGGTTGTGTAGGCTGCTTAATCAGTGTTAGGACCCTGTTTTATACACAGGTCTCACACCAAGTCCCATCTGCCTTTATATTCAGCTGAGAATCTGCTGCAGCATGCATTCAGAGGGATGGCTCATGTGCTGAAGCGATGCTCTCTCATGGACATGACAACCAAGAAATGGAGGTGAAGGAATGACCGGCAGGGACAAAGAGGACAGGAACACAAACTAGATAAAGCAAGTACTCACTACTGAATAATGTAAGTACATTTTACATTTTTAAATTATGGTATCAGGCATCTCAGTGAGCACGCTGTATCCCTGAGATGAAAGCAGAATCCCAAGCAGGAAACCCAGGTTTGTGAGCACAGCTGTAATCTGTGCACTCTCTATTTCAAAGTAAACAAATGCTTTAGCCACCACACAAACCACAGCGGCAGAAAAGAGTCTTCATGAGCAAGAAGTGTGGGGAATCTTTTGTCTACTTCCTGCTTATTTTTGCCTCAAATCACCTGGGGAAATTCTTAAGAGTACGCTTGAGATATACAATCATCCCTTTCCTAAAACGTTATTTTTTTTAATAATTTGAATAATAATCTGAACCTACCTACATTGTTTCCTTCTTTCCATCCTTACTTCCTTTTCAATATTTAGTTCACCTTAAAAATATCTGCTATAAATTCAAAGTGAACTCACAGTGAGGGCGTTTTATGTTTTAAAATTGGCAGAAAGGAGCGAAGACTCTTGAAAGCTGAGCATGGAGAAGCTAGAAATTTTTAAAAGAAATCTTGCAGGGAATGTGCAGGACACACCTGGCAGTGCAATTTTTTTTTATCCTTTATGGGAATAATTTTTCATGCTCCTGACATGAAGCGATGAAACGCTCCACTAAAGCTCAGACTTTTACACTCTCAATGGGAGCTGAAATATTTATGTGAATGTATGGGTGCTGAGAAAAATCGGTTCAGTATTTATGGGGCAGCCCATCTATGTTGTCTTCTAAGTAAAACCTTATCAATATGAGGAGTTAAGGTCTCTAAGCTTCCATACATGTTGCTCTGGTGGTCCAGGCAATATCGATTTTAAAACTGCTATTTAAAAAGTTAATTATTCAAAGGCAATATTTATCACTTCAAAAGAGCTGCAAATTTTCTGGAGTATAATAAAAAAAATTAAAATCAATCTATGACAGTGCTTTCCAACCCTTTTTGTGATATGCTTCCCTGCTTTAATATCTCTAATTCAGGTGACTGCAGTTCAGCAAACACCTGTCAATTGGAATCACCTGGGCTGCAGCAAAGAAACGCCTAAAACAAGCATGGCAGTGTGTCTTTATAAGACAAAAAAATAAAATAAAATAATGAGTTTGGCACATAAAAAAGTATGTTGAACCTGAAAATGTGTCATACTGCAGCCTATGTCATCAGGTTTTGTTTTTCACGGGTGCTGGAATCGAACAGAAATCCACTTTAAATGGTTTTAAGGACATATTGTAAAGTAAATAGGGGTTGTTTGAAATATTTGCACAGTGCAACTGTAAACAGTAAAAAAAATTACTATAAATATTTCAGCCAGTCAATGGTCTAAATACTTTGTCTAAATCCTCAGATCCATTCATTTATTATTCTAGATGACACTCTATGCATCATCTGAGTCAAACCTGACCAGCTTGCAAAACACATCTGCCATGAAAGTCAGATTAAAGTTTTGCCATAATATAACATATTGAGTATTCTGGAATTAAACCTGCTGAAATAGATCCTGTGTGTGTATGGGACCAGATGTGGGCTTTAACACAGCCTTTCTCTACCTTCAATGAAAATGATTTTGCCATAACAAATAGAGGCTTTAATATAAATCAGGAGCTTCCACATGCGGAGCGTTACTGACTGCAGGAAACCAGCCAGGCGCATATTCAGCACTATGTGTGCACATCTGCTGCGTGCACGGGTGCATTAGCAGAAGTGCTCGGGAAAGAGTATCATGACATTATCATCTTAATGCGAGTGGTTTGGGATCTGTCTAAACATTTTGACAAGCCACCGATGCTGCAGACAAGATCTAATGCTGCTGAAGTTCAAAGGTTCACATGCTGCTCTGGAGGACGTCTGCTCCACATTCACAAACACACAGTCCAACCAAGGTCCTTTGGACAACTTTAATCAAATTCAACATGTCGATGCGCTTTCTCGACGCCAATAAATGCAAGGACGATCCTGTGCCCTTCAATTTCAAACCTCTCCCACCGGCGCACGCCGCTAACAGCTGTGTGTGAACAGATATGAGTCTCATTCTGTCTCCCTCCCTCAGTGAGACTAATGGACAGGTACTCTCCATCCCTGCCAATGCCAGTGGTCACGCTTTGGAAACGGCAGACCCACTTTCCTGCCCCTGCTTGGAAAACACAGCAGGATGTATATTTTACACACTTCATACACAGCTGACCAAAAAAAAAAAAAAGGATCCACTAAATCAGACCGGCAGCGAGACAGAATGTGTGAAGAAGAAAGATTTGAGGTGATGGTGATAATGATGCAGGCAGAAAATAAATATCCAGACAGTTAAAAGAAACTAGGCTAGCAGACAGACATTTAAAGGTGCTTTAATATGCCAATAAAGGGAGATGTAATATTAAGGTAATGGAGAAAATCTCACATAAAACCACCCAAATGGCTTCTTTTTCAGGTCACAAGACACAGTCAAGTCTTTAGCCAAGTATAATCCAGTGAGTCATAAAAACTGAATTTTCTTTAATTACTATCATTTACTAAACAATATAAAGGCATTCAATTATTCAAGCTATTCCAAAAGTTATATTTTCATCACCAACCTTAAGCTTAATACGAACTGGGTCCCAATTAAAGGCCCAAGAAAACAGGCAGAGACAAACTGAGAGTTATAGTTTGTTGTCTAGATCTGTAAACTGTCAGCTGTACACACACTAAAATAAACAACACCTGGTGGGGGTCGGCAGCTGCTGTCCCACGTTCAGCTTCTCAATTTGTTTTCAGTAATCATTGAACACAGATGGCCCGACACACCTACACACACATGCTGTTATTACTGAGTGGATAAAAAAAAAAGACTAAATCTACTACCTTTAACGTAATTATATAATATCTGTTGGAATCTGGGATAAAATAAAAAAAAATAGAAAAATCTTAAAATTATTTCATTTTTATCAAAGTACCACAATTTAGACATTTTGCTCGAGTTCTATAACAAGGTGTGGTAAAATGTAGAACTATAGTATAAGATCAGTACTATAATATACTCCTACAACGACTAATATGAAGACTTAGCTTTGTTTCATTTTTTCAGCTATTTCTAGCATTTTAATTATATGATGTTAAGCAAATAGCCATTTCCCAGCTTGTGACGTACCACACATATCTGCCTTAAAACTATTATTTCCAGTAATGCAGGAAGAAACACACACTTCTTTGATCTCTGAGAGACGAGTACAGTAAGTTAGCTATTTTTTATATCAGAATCAAAAAATCATATCAAAGTTTACTTGTAAAGCACCTTTCAGCAGCAAGGCGGTTCAAGATGCTTTACATAATAAAAACATAAAAGTACAAAGTTATAAAGAAAACACCATACAAGTCAACAACAGTATCACAAAGGTTCTTAAAAAGAAAGCCAGAAAAAACAGATGTAAGACACTAAAAGGAACCAAACCTGCTGTTCATTCCAGCTGTGAGAGCAAGACTTTGAGCAGATAACAGGAAGACTGTGAAGAATGCAGGTAGAGTTCTCCATTTTATTCTCTTGAGCTTTTAACCTCTCTCTATCATAAAATATAATGAAATTTGGAAATATTAGCAGCCTTTTGGAAAGGTCAATGTTAATCTATATTCCCTAAAGAGTACAAACAGACACTATATTGGAGTACTGCTAGCCACGGTAACTATTTTAATTTCTAATACAAGATGCTAAAGACAGTTACAAATGCTATCTGTAATAATTTTGTCTTTTTCTGAACGCTAGTCCCTTTTTTTGCCAGGAGTGCCAATAAATGTAGAGCATGCTGCAGAGTGATTCTCCCCTGACACTTCTTTTGGATCGGAAAGCGACAGAAAAAAAATTACACGAAAACCGATTCTCTTATCTCTGCAGCCCTTCTCCTCCTTCATTCTTAAATCTCCTGCCCTCCTTTCCCCAGCTCTCAGTTGTCTGTCTTTCAGCAGCTGCTGGTCGGCTACAGCTCCCACCCACCATGTGCGTATTAATAGACTTATCACAAAGATTCAGTCAATGAAATGTCCCAATTTTAACTGTGAATGGCTCAGTCGACACATTACATAATGGCGCTTGTTCTTGTCGGTATAATTATGCTTTACAGAAATGAAGTATCGCTGCTGTATTTTAGCTGTAGCGCAAAATATGAGTAAAAGTCCTGCGTTTGTGTTGCCACTTTATGGCCATTCTTTGATAACATAGACAAAATTTGACTCAGGCATTTATGTGTTTTGCTGAAGCACATGGACGGCCTACTCTTAAAAGCGTAGTGCTAAACTTCTGGGTATCTCAAGCAAAATCATATTACAATGGTTTGGTGACGACAGCACTGAGGGACACAGTTCGAGGGAATCTTTTCAAAGCAGAATGAATGCAGCGGATGACTGCTGAATAAAGGGCATGGCACAATAAAGAAAACAGGAACAAAAAGATGTCTGTTATGAGTACGCAATCCTAACTAAATTGCTCCTTAATCTTCTCCTCGTTGTGCACACACAACTACTGCACATGTACAAGTTCAGACCTGCAGCATCAGGGTGTATGTGAGCTCTTTAAACTTCACAAGGAGGAAGATAGACAGGACCGGTTCTCGGCTTCTTTAATTTCGCGTTTCCCCAGAGTGACATAACGAGTTAAAAGGAGAAAGAAGAAAGTTGGATGAGAGTAAAAATAAATATAATGGAAAATTCTGCAGCAGCTGACTTTATTTACCTGGTTGTGTCACGCAGCACTTAAAAACAGGCTGGCTGCTGTTTTTAGAACAAGTATTCCTTTTAAAAAGATTAAAAGATTTTTTTTCTGGGATTATGGAGATTTTGTGAAACCATTTTACGGCTGAGCTTAAACTCTTAATGGTCCAGAGTGTCTTCACTCTCACTGAACTTACTTCTCAAGGTATTTGTTCAAATAAAGACACTATTTGGACAGTTCTGGTTTTGGGCTATATGTGTTAAACCACAATATCCCGATATCTAACCAGTGGAGCATTTTTCTTTGGAAGCTGTTTTTTTTTTTTTTTTTCATATCTGAACAAATGTTGCAATCTTGATTTAGCCTGTGATTTAAAATTTTCCAGACTTGCATACAGCACCTTAAAAAAATATTCAAACCTCTTGAACTTGTTCTAATTTTGTCGCATTACGACTACAAACTTTACTGGTTTTTATGTAATAGAGCAACTCAAAGCATTCAATAATTCTCTAATTATTGTTTGTTGGTTTATGCAGAGAGGCATGTTTTTTTGGCAGTTGTGCCATACTCTTTTCATATTTAGATGATGAACTGAACTAAACTCTATAATCTTGATTTTACCAAAACTTGGGCTATTTTGTTTATGACCTAACCGTGCTTTAAACTTCTTCGCAACTTTTTCTGATCTGTATTAGAAAAAGTTGTGAAGAACTTTTTCTTCACAACTTTTTTAAAGAAAAAGCTTTTCTTTTAACAAGAAAAGCTTTGTTAAGCTGTCCTTGTTTTCTCGAACTCTCTAATAAATCTGTAAGGCTTTCACAGAACAGCTGCTTTCACACTGAAAAAAAAATTGTAACAGGTTTTTACAGATGTGACTTTTGAAGACCGAGAAGGATTTTGTTAGAGTAAAAGGAGCCGATTACAAATGCTTCTCAGATTTTTATTAGCACAAAATCTGAAAACCATACAAGACTTTCCTTACTCTTCACTGCAATGCTCTACTTTGTGTTGGTCAATCACAAGAAAAGCAGAAAAATTCATAACTGTTTTTGGTTGTACCATGACAAAATCTGAAAAAGTGACGTTTGCCAGCACTGCAGTGTTTTAAAAGTGGACATTCAGACAAAAACAGGAAACTGGAATCATAAGACTCTCTTGCTTTATCAGGAGAACAATCACATCACAAAAAATAAATCAAAACCAGGATTTGACTTTATAATAGGGCCAAATTATTGTATTTTATTACCATATTACTTATTTAAGGCCTCATAAAAGTAAAAGATATCAGATTGCTCACCAACTTCATTATAATTATGGTACTGTACATGCTCCTGTGCTCCAGTGAAGCAACCACATCGGTTTCCTTTGGCTTTTGTGGAATTTTCCAAATACTCTCTTCACAAGAATATGGGAAAGTACAGCAGGAGTGGGAAAACACGGAAGTGCTCTGCTTCTTTCCTTGAACTGCTGTCTGAGTCATCCATAAACACTTAAGAAAGACTTAAGCAGCAGGTTGGACATCTGCTCTATAGACTGCAAGTCACAAAACGAGAAAGCAAGTGGAAACAACTGGTGGAGATCAAGAGAGCAAACCGGTAGCAGACGCTGATCAGCAGAGCTAAAAGATGGAGGGAAAATGCAACAAAGCAGTGTGATCCAAAAAAAATCTTTTCAGGAAGAACTGATGTATCTGGGGATGAACTGGAGCTACATGGCCTGCACGGTTCTCCACATTTTCCCCGCTGGACCCCACAGACTGGCACGTGGATTGAGACAGCTGGGAGTGATGGAGGTGAACATCTGGATGTGTGCCTGGCTGCTAGATGAGCTCCATTCCCACTGCCTCTTTCAGCCTGGCTGCCAGTGCTGCCAGAGCATCTACCCTTTCTTCAAACACTCCAGACTTAACACAGTTTGTGACCACAACCTTCAGCATGAACAAGACGAAAGGACTGCACCCACACAGCATACCACGCTGCAACACTCTCACACAGCAGGATCTGCACATGTTGTCACAATGAACGAGTCCCACATATCACAGCATTATATACAGACTTAAGGAGAGTCAGCCTGTCTGGGCAATGACATTTGCAGCAACATGGATCCTGTCTGTGTCTGGCCGTGCCCTGTCATAAATACTGAGCTAATTAGCCCACATTCAGACAACAGACCACAGAAGACACCACAGCCACTAAGAGCATTCCAACAAACACATCATAAATTAATATAAATTCTGAATAGTCTTATTTGACTTTTTCAGCCAAGGCCTGAAAATCTGATCAGAAGGACACATAGGAAACAGACATATGGACAGAAGAAACGCCATCTTATTGTTTCACATGTGCGAGGCATCTTTTCATTCCAATTGTTGAAAGCGCTATATTAAGAAAAAAAAAAAACACGCGTGATATGATTTTTCTTTTTTTTTTTTTCTTTTTTTTACTCAGTCTTACAAGAGAACGTGTGCCTTTTTTTGCGCACCGCTGAGATGTACCCTGTGATATGGAGTCTTACCTGAATCTGGGCGAATCTTTTATACATTCTTCAAAGTCCACCGTCATTTTTGCTGTTGTGATCTTGTATTCCCACTTCAATCTGCAAATGTCATTGCCCACGGAGGGATGTCGCTTTGACCGTAAAGGATGGTGACGGGTATATCCCCCCTGACGCGCAGGAGCAGCAGCAGCAGCAGTGTGTTGCTTTTCGCCCGGTTGCACCGTGACACAAAATGCGAGCTGAAGCAATGCGCGGCGCGGCGCGGCAGGCGGAGATACTACTACACTGCTGCTGCCGCTGCCGAGGAGGGAGAGGGGCGTAGCCGCAACACAGAGCCTGAAAGAGGAGAGGAGAGAGTCCAACAGACACAACCTACCCTAACAAGGTAGGAGTCGTGGTAGAAAGGTAGAACCTTTATTAATAATAATAATAATAATAATAATAATAATAATAATAATAATAATAATAATAATAATAATAATAATAATAATAATA